>VDFB02021903.1:35050-100210 GCA_007258455.2 Sequoia sempervirens | reverse complement strand
GTTGGTGATGGTCACAGATAATAGGAGTATAATCGAAACACTAGTTTTGATTATGCTAACTTTGTTGCCCAATAGATGCATGACAATTTTCTTAATTTGAAAAGGGGATTGATCCCTCTATCTTTCCCTCATTATTCCTTACTGATGCACATGCTCTTGTGGGAAGGATATTTTGAGTGGAAAAGAAAATAGAATCTAAGGATTGTGAACAATGAAAATGAGGCCATCCTTGTGCAAATGCGGGCATATATTTGGGATCAGGATTGCTCCAATTATAACTACATTTTGTTTTCCAATATTATAAGACATGATATCTTAGAGTCATTAGGTGCGACACCTAGATTTAGACTTTCTCTAGAAATCAAGAATGTTATGTGCCCAATGGATGTACCAGGTTCTACAACCACACTAATTGGGCTGAATGGTTCTTACATTTTGAATATTCCTTGATTAGGGTTTATGGAGCTAAAGTGGCACCCCATTGTTTACCCTTGTAAGTCTTAGATAGATTGGCTTTCATGGAACTCATGTGGCAAATGGAAGTCATGGATTTTGAAGTGTTTAGAAAGGATAGAAAGGGATCTTTGTTATACCCCCAATGCTCTTTTGCTTATTTTAAGGTCATTTCCCTGGAAGGGTATGAGAAATTGGGCATTATGGTAAATAGTATTAGAATTCCTATAGATGGGGTTAGAACTTTTGATCCAGAAGGATTTGTGGCTAAGAAGAGGAGACAAAAGAACTTAGGCATCATACATCATGAGTTTTTCTAGAAAGATGATGTACTAAGGAACCTGACAAATGATGAGGCTGTTATGGCTAGAAAAAGGGAGTGGACAACTATGACAAACCTTGAAGAGAAGATTATGAAAAGGAATGCCTTCTACATTAGTCCATACAATGAAATTGCAAAACTCTTGGAGAGGGCCTCTGCTATGATAAGGGATTATTAGTCTGGTCAATTTAAAGTAAAAGTAAAGGAGGTTGTAAATAGGGCCCAGATCCTTTTAGAACAACAACGACAACAACAAGCTATGGATATCCCAAAAAGTTTTGAAGATGTTCAGGAGGTTGGAGAGGAACAAGTGGTAGAACATGCGCTAGAAAATGAAGAAGTTAAGCAGAAATTTCCTCCTCCCCATATTGAAGAGACTCATAGTTCAGATGTTCCTCTTGATAGGATTGTCCAGTGGAATTATGATAGAGAAAAATGATGATGATCCTAGGATTGAGCGTGGATGAGTTCTTGATGATGATAAATTCAGACCAAAAGTTTCAAGAATTTATGATCTGAATGTGAGGAGTAAATAGATAAAAAGAGAGTCCCAGCTAAATCACAAGTTGCACGTTGAACCTTCTCATCAAGAAGCTAAGAAAGAAGGAAGAAGAAAGATTGTCCTGAAATTGCATTAATCCTATTAAAGTTCAAGAATTGTTAAGGATAGTGGAATTCATGTTATTACTAGGTGTACTAATATAGCCTATGATGCAGTTAGAAGATATCCTCAAGCTCTGATATCTAAAGATTAGTATGAGAATAAAGTATTTGGTTCCGGGTATAGTCCAAAGCTACATACCCTTGCAATTTGGTCTATGGCATCTAATACTAAAAAACATGAGGTTGCTAGGCCAATTGAAGAAGTCATGGGTTCACTAGTGGTCAAAAGAGCTACTGACATAACCCCTATCTAGACAGCTAAATTAACTGCACATGCTACAATGTTGAGTGTGGATATTGCACATATTTCTGAAAAGAAATATGAATATTTGGTTAAGGAATATAATAAGGCTTTGAATGAATTGAGTCGAATGAGTGCTATCATTCAAGCTACCCAAAAGCTAGTAACTCAACCTTCTCCCTCTTCCTCATTTGATATGTCAACACAGGATAGGGAGACATTGGCCCTCAAAATTGATGATTTAAAAGGAAAGTTAACTGCTGAAGAGGAAAATGTCAAGCAGGCCAAATTAGAGACAACCAAGGTGGCCAATGAGATTTTTAGGGATGTGCTTAAGCATAGAGTAATTAAGTTGGTTCACAAGGATAATGAAATATGGGCCACATACAAAAACATTCATGAGGAAAATACAAAGTATATGCAAGTACAAGAAGCCTTTAGGAATGTGTGGAATAATTGGATTGCTAGAGTAATTGCTCTAAAAGAGATGATGCCAAAAGTAGAAGAGGATCCCAAGGCACCCACAAATATTCCTAACATCTTGAAGACTATTGACTCAATAAATGAGGTAACCACTTTCCATGGAAAATTGGGAATACAGCTCCAGAGCAAGTTGAAAATATTCAAGGAAATGGAGAACCGTAATGCCTTTAAACATTTGTTAAGGAAGCTAGAGTTTTAATTGATGTAAGGTACTCCCAGTATACTACTAAGGTGCAAGATTTATTGACTATTAAATGGCCCACTGAGGAGGAGTATAATGTTTGGTTGGAGAAGTATACAGAGTGAATAAGAAGAATAATGGATAGGAGAATAATGATACATATCCTGAAAATAGTACAAATTAGGCTTTTGATTAAGTATAGTAAAATATTATTCTCTCCTCAATGCTCAAAGTGATTAGCACATGGTGCTATTGTGGATTAAATAGTTTTTGACCTTTTTCTATTTTCTATTCCTTGTTTCGTAAGTTTTGCTATTTTGATTTCCTTACTATTGGAATTTGGAACACATGGAAAAATCCTATAACTGTTGTAACAAACTAATGATGCATTTTAAGGTGGGACCTATTTTCCATGAAGATTTGAGGATATTTCCGCCTCATGCTTATTTGTTCCACCTAAAGACTTAAGCGTAACCATGAAGGGAATATTGTTGCAAGTGGACCTATGAAATCTTGACATGTGTGCTATCTAGTTTGAGGCTTGTTTTGCTCCTTCATCTCTATAAGAAGGAATTCAAAACCAGAAGCATAAGAGTTAGAAAATTTTGAGTTGATACTGTTAGTGTTATCAAGAAAATACGAAGCAAGTTTTAGGGTCTTTGTTTTAAGTTCATTTTGGAGTTCATACTCATGCATGTAAGATTGGTAATGGTATAGCATTTATGATACATGTTAATATTGGTTTCATGGTTATTTTTTCTCCTTGTATGTGTGTTATGAGTTATGATTGAAAGCAGTCAAGGATTTCTTTCATTTGTCTCTGTCAATCCCTAATGGATGTTCAATTTCATGTTTGCCTATCGATTCAATGAATTGATGTAAATGCTTATATGAGAGTGATAACTTATAATTACCATGTGCTAGGATATTTGTAAGAAGTGATAATCCTCAAGTCACAAAGAAATATTGTAATGCAATATTTCGATTATGTATATTGTTTGAATTGTTATCATTATATGTTAAAGGATATTGACTCTGTGCTCTAGATAAAGACACTGGTTCATGTAGGATATTAGTGTTACATTTATAGTGTTGATTCAGTACTACTCATTCTTTTAACCATAAAGTTTCAAAAGGAACACTGTTGTTACTCATTATTTTAAGTGTTTTCTCTCTCATAATCAACTTATATAGCATTAGCATTATGTCGCCAACTTATTTAGCGTTTCCTTATTGCTGGTATCATGAGGATAGAGAAAAGGTATTAACAAAATACTGGCTGTAATTGTAGCGACTTTTAGGCACATTGTGGGATTCTCCCAGGCTTCATTTGTTTCAAAGAGAGGAATAGAAGCTCCAGCATCCTCTATTCATTCATGGGTCAAATCTACTTGAAGGCTATTACACTGGAAATGGAAAAATCCATAGGTATGTCTAGAGATCAGTTTGGTTCTTAAAAAATAACCAACAGGCTCTATATCTCTCCCAATCTACATTTAATGCAGTGATTCAATGGGTGTTGTGTGAAAGTTGATTATTCTATGCATCTCTCAAATAATTTTCCTATCCTATGTATTTTATCAAAGGAAGATGTTCAAGAAGGGGATTATAAGATGCCTTTCAAGCTTAATACTTCACATCTGAGAATTCCTTCTTGTGTTGTTGCACTAGTTGGCATTTGAAATTCCATTCCCAAACCGAAGGAAGGGGTATCTTATAGGGAGTGGTGACATGATGCTATTTCTCAATGTGATTTTTTTATGATCTTTTGGAAAAAGATTGGCATGGAAGCGTAAATGTAAAGAGAAACCTCTTAAGAGTAAACTTGAACTCAATAGAAGAATTCTTTTATCAAATCACATTTATATTTCTATCCAATCTGCTATCACTACTATTGAAACTCAGCTACGAAAAAATTGATATGTATAAAGGAAAAGGGGCCAACATCTGACCTAGACTACATTGGATTAAGGAAGGTAATAGAGGCACTAAATGCTTCTTCAATTACTTAAATTATAAACATAGGAAATAATATATTGGAGAAATTCAAGATGAAGATGGATAGGTTCTCACTAATTTAGAAGAAATTAAAGCTTTGTTTCATGATTTCTATGAGAAGCCTTTTAGGGAGGACCCCCATTGGCAGGATGTTCAACTTGCATTGGAAGATATCATCAAAGATCATATACCAAGGAAGGTGGATTATGAATATAGTAGATTCCTTGATCGAGATCTTTCTGTAGAAGGCTTGGAACATGTTGTATTTTCAATGGCCCCCAATAAATGTCCAGGATTTGATGGGCTTTTTGTTGAGTTTTACCAAGGATGATTTCTATCTTGTTTATTTGGAAGCCTTAAAGCATGGATCATTAAGACCTAACATCAACAAAGGATTAATCAAGCTTCTTACAATGAGGAGGAATATTGAATCTATCTTTGGATGACATCCTATAACACTACTTAATACATCATATAAAATTATTGCAAAAGCATTAGCTACAAGAATTAAACCAGTGGCTAAGGAGATAGTTAGACCCGAACAAACAAATGTCTTAAATGGAAGATATATCCTTGATAACTTAATTCTTGCTTGGGAAACTTGCTAATGGACACAAAAAATAGGACAAAATTCTTTGTTGGTTAAAATTGATTTTGATAAAGCCTATGAAAAAACGTGATGGAGATTCATTATCAAAATGCTGCAATGGCTGGGTTTTGGCCCCAAAATATGTAAACATGTTCAAATGTTGTTTCAAGATGCAAATGCACAACTAGTGATCAATAATTCTTTAAATGACTCATTCCCATTATAACGTTCCATCAGACAAGGTTGCTCTTTATCACCTTTTCTTTATGTTCTTGTTGTTGATGTGTTTGGTTATATGCTATAATCCTTTAATCAATTTGAACTTGATCAAAGGTATTTCCATTCTAAATAATGCAGTGGTGATCAAATATGATTTTACTGATAATAGCATGCTCTTTGTTCAAAATTTTGAAATAGAAATAATAATGTTTTGGTTGTCTTAAACTTGTATTGTTCTATCTCGAGATCCAAACTTTCTCATCACAAAACTAAATTTATCATGATTAATTCTAATCCGTTTCCACATTGGATCCTCAAATGGAAGCAAATTAGGCATGGGAAGATTACTCGATACTTGGGTAAACCATTTGGATTGGGAGTTTATTTTTCTGATATGTGGAATTGGTTCATAGCTAAATTGGAAAGAAAAATATTTACTTGAGGTAATAAATTCCTATCATTGGCTAGAAAAATACAAGTGGTGAACCAGATATTCTTGGCTTCTCATGTGTACTTTTCCTCTTGTTGGATGCCCTCCAAAATGGGATATGATGACTTAACTAAAATAATTCATCAATTCTTTTGGACTAATTGGGATGATAAAACTGGTTTTAGATCCTCCTTTTGGTTACATTGTATATAACCTAAAAATAAGGGAAAATTGGGTCTTCTAGATCCTAAGACACAATGGACTTGTTTATCAGAAAAATGGACAATCAGAGTTGTTTCAAGAGAGGAACAATGGAAAGACTTGGTTTGTTATCGTATTATTCTTGCTGAACTATGAATAACAAGTGGAAAAGTGTTGGGTGGTAGGATAAAATTTTGCTTGCCCCTTTCTTTCATATTAAAGCGTCATTCCCCTTGCAATCTATTTGGAAGGCATGGTAGTAGGTTTGCAAATCTCTAAATTAAAAATAATCCTTGCAAAATGGTTTTAGTTTCACAAATTCTTTGATCTGGTGGAACATACTAGTTCAACACCATGGACAACCACTAGCTATCACTTTTCTGAAACAGGCTCATTATCTTTTCAAGAAATGTGTACAACAATTTGGTGATTTGTGGAACTTCAATTCCTTTATCTGGGATGATTGGCAGAATTCCAAACACTCATCCAATTTAAATAATAAGTCCAAGCATTTTGTGACATTTGTGAAATCATTGGTTCCTATGGATCTTCTTATGAAGTTTTGCACTCCTCTATGTTGCAATTTTGTCAAAGATTGGCTATGGATTAAGAAATATCATTTCTTTTGTTTTCCTTTAAAGAAGGTTTATTTAAAACTCATCCCTAGTATGGATTTAAATCCAAGACTTAACATTAAGTGGAGTTGTAGATTTCGAGAACACAAATAGAGGTATCTAAGTGACCAAATTTGAAAATCTAGAGTGAAAGAAAATGCCCAAATTCTAACTTGGAAAATCTTACATCATAAATTACTAATTGGGGATAGATTGAAATATCTCAAGATTCAACCTACCAAGTGTTAGTTCTGTCAACATGCTGAAAGTGTAAAACATATTTTTTGGGACTATTTTTGGGCCAAAAGAAAATAGAATATTATATTTTCTTTTTCCTGTTATTTTTGAACATGTGTTGCATTGGAAAGAAACAACTTTGGGAATTGGGCTTCATAAGAATGTGGTTGCTGATACTATGAGACAAACTATTTTACTGCATGTTTGGAAAAGTAGATGTTTAGCTATGTTTTCTAACCATATTAATCATCAAAAAGTAGAAATACTATAGTTTTACTCAATGTCATGTTACAACTTGCCTCTTTGTGTTTCTAGCTAAAGGAGGATGCTAATTACAAGCAAATTTTGGAAAAGAAGGGGACATCTAGTGTTGTAGAAAACTCCAAAAAATAAATAAATTTGAGTTTAATGTATGTTTCAGTTGTTGTCCTGTAATTATTGTTGTTGGTTCTACCTATTGGTTAATGCCTTATGGGTCTTTAGAGCTATTCAAGATTGGGACAACAACTATTTTTCTTGTATTCAATTATTGTTTTCTCATTTCCTTGTTTAGTCTTGGGTTGTAATATGCAGTAGTTTAGTATTATACGTTGTCTTCTTGTATTATTTTTCCTTCTCTTGCAGTTCCCTTTTGGACTGCTCATTATTTATCTTTGTATTTCAAAATTTTCAATAAAAAAGTTAAATACAATTATAATATTTTAATGAAATGAACACTAAAATGAATGAAATATATAAAATATAAATTATAAAGTAAGAAAGTTCTAACTTTACACTTATATATACATTTTATTAAATTAACTTAATTCAAGCTTAAGAAAAAAAATCTTATAAAAACTATTTAGAGCTAATATTTATTTTTAGAAAAATGAAAATTATAAAATTAAGCTTTTAAAAAGTAATATATAAGTATATGATACCTATAACATTATTCTATTACTTATTTTTTCTGAAGCCCGCTTTTATTCTGGATTCAACCAACAATGGTAGTGATAAAGATTTAAGTGCAAAATTTTAAGGAAACAAACCACAAGTTATGAGAGTTTATATTCTATCAAAATAAAAGCTTTTTTTTGTGTTTAGTATTCTTTTTGAAAGTTTGGGTAACTCTGTTGAAAGTAACAAAATCTAGGCTTAAGCCAAAAATAACATAACATTTAGGAATTGAAAATGGAAGTGGAAGTGCCTGATAAACATGATGGTGGTACGTAGGGTATGACACTTGGAAGAATGGTTAGATGGGCTAATGAACATGACCATTTTCATCCCTTGAACCCTTATTTTGGCAAGCATAATTAGGATTCATCTCATCCTAGGCAAGCTTTTACCACAGGCAAAAGGCACCCTCATTTTAACCCTAGGGACAAGGGTATTTTGGACACTCCAAATTTGGGTTTTTCGTCGGATCAAAGGAGGCCCCAATTAAACATCTGAGATAAGGGTATCCTTGAAACTCCAAAGTTGGGTTCCTTGTCTGATGGTTGGAGGAACACTAAGTAACCAAGAAATTCTCACTCTTGAAATCCCTATTACTCAGGCAAATATGAAGATCTAGAGCCCCCCTAGAAGCAAAATCGTAAGGAATTTCTTTGTCATCACTCAAATACTCATTCAGTTTCCAACCATACATCCAAAAGGAATCTTCACCAAATTCAAAAGGATTTTGGTTACCAAAATAGTATTAACTTCTAGAATCATCGTTCCAGTCAGCGAGGGAGCCAGAGAAGATTCAGGAAGGATTACAAAAATCAACCCTTCACTTTAGGGGCCGAGAAAGTTTTAGAAACTCTGAGTTATTCAAACTCTCACTCTCAGCGTGGATATGATTCTATTCCTCGGGGGTCTGAGGTTTTAGCCACTCAAGATCATCAATGGAGGTTGTTCCCTACAATTCTTGTTCATTTAGAGACCCAATATGAAGATTGTGCACAAAATGGTTTCTTTGTGCAACTTTGGGATGAAGAAAAATTGCTTTCTGAGGTTCGTGTTTGGATCCACGGCCACTAGTATGAATATTTTGATTTATTTGTAGTTTCAGCTTCCTCCTTTGTTCTTTTCAAGAACCTTATTATTAAGGGTAGAGTTTTGCGTAAAGGACCCTTTTGGATTGGAAATAATTTTCTTGGGACCCTAGATTGGAAATAAAATATGTCACTCGAAACCCTAAATTTATGTCATCTTCCAACTTGTTTCTTGCTTCCATTTCTTCAGAAGAATTTTTTGAGATCTCCTCAATCAAGTAGATTGCTAATCATTTTGAGGATTTTTTAAAAAGTGAATTTATTATTTTGAATGGAAAACCCTCCATTATGGATTGGGATCTAATTAAGAAACCTTCTTCCCTCCCGCTTAGAATTTGTTTGTCCACTATTAAAGGGGAATGGATTCAATAGTTAAATTGGGAGAAATGTACCTAGAAGGAGGCAAACTTAAACATTGATTTTGATATTTTCTTTAGAGTTGAAAACCCAGATCTTTCTTCATTCTTGGGGGTTTTAGATTTGAACCAATCATTCCCAAATTATTTTCCTCACCCTTCTCCTCATTCTTTGTCAAATCATTATGGGTTGCTTCAAAAATTAGTCTTTGACATTCAGGATCTTAATATTATTTCTGAAAATAGACAGCAAACTCATTCTCAACCCATTGCTAGATCTAAATCGAAGCCCTCTTCACCATCGTTTCCTTTGAATAAATCTTCATTCACTTCTAATGCTTCGACCTCTTCCTCTCAGACCCAATTAAAGAACCTTTCTCTCTCGAAGGGAGATATTGAAAATTTTGAAAACATCCTTTATGGATTTGAGGATGAATTGATGAAATTTGTAAATGAGGCTATGTCTAAAGCAGTAGAAGATCTGATAGAAGAAATTGCTGATGAGGTTTTGGCAGAAAATGATTTAGTTATGACTTCTCCCACTCCTCCCATTTTACAATCTTCTACAAAAAGAAAAATTGATTTCTTTGATTCTATCATATCTTCTCCTCCTTCTGCACCTGATGTGCTGGAGTCTTTTTCTTCTCCTCCCATCTCACAATATGATGTTGACCTAAAAGCTTCATCTTCTCCTAGACCTAAAAGAGGTCAGAAATTGAATAAGGAGAAGACCAATATTGAAATTGTAGTCGGGCTTCAATCTACTCTGGAAATGAAACTTTGATCAACCTCCAAGAGATCGAGTGGGTTGAATTCCCCCTTTCAATGTTGGTAGTGTGATTCTACTATGGGGATAAAATCTTCAGAAAGAATCGAGAGGAAGAGGATAGAGGGAGTCTCTCCTCAAGTGCAATGAGGGTCACCTCCTGGAATGTTAGGGTCTTAAATGCCCCTAACAAAAAATGCTTGATAAAGCATCATTTACTTGGTACTTTTCCTAAAATTATTTTGCTTCAAGAAAGTAAACTCTTAGTTCAATTGGCTAAAGACACGTTTAGTTCTTGGAAAGATTGGGATTTGATTGTGTCTCTTGCTTTTGGTGCTTCAGGGGGTTTAATCACCCTGTGGAATAAGTCTTTTGTTAAAGTGGATCAATTTGAGATTAAAACAAATTGGATTAAAGTGTCAGCTTTGTGCTTAAGATCAAACACTCGCATTTTGATTTACAATATTTATGGTCCATGCACCATAGAAGGAAAGAGGAAAATTTGGAAGCAATTGTATTTAAGTTTTGAGTCTATTTCATTTGCTACAAAATTGTTGTAGGAGACTTTAATGCTATTAGAAATACATCTGAAAAAATTGGTGGAATAACTCCCCCAACTGGTATGATGGATGACTTTAATAATTTTATTTCCTCCAACAATTTATATGACTATCCGATTAAAAAATGGTACTTTCACATGGACTAATAGGTGAAAGGATTTTTATCAAATTGTAGAAAAACTTGATCGTTTTTTGCTTTCTGAAAATTGGCTTTCGGCTCCTTGGGACTTTATGTCAATCATTCATGCTCTTCTTGGCTCATATCACTTTCCAACCTCTCTGTCCTTTTCTGAAGAAAAGCAGAATACTAAGTTTCCTTTCATATTTGAATCTATGTGGTTTAGAGACCAAAATTTCATTGATTTAATAAGAGATTGGTGGACTAATTCTCCTTTTTTTGAGGGAACAAGAATGTTTCAATTATGCAAGAAGTTGCAATAGCTGAAAATTAAGATCAAGGATTGGAATGTCAAACATTTCAAAAACATTTTTCTGAAAAAGTTCGAATTGAATCAGTGTTGTCTAAATTTTATGAAGTTATCAAAAAGGGAATGGATAATTCTTTGTAGAAAACACTGAAAGTGGATTTAGAAGAGATTCTTGCCCGTGAAGAGTCTTATTGGAGACAAAAATCCAGGGAGACTTGGTTAAATGAAGGTGACAAGAATACCATTTTTTTTCATGCCTCCACAAAATTATACAAACAGTGAAATAAATTTCTTTCAATTCTATCCTCTTTTGGTTCCATTCTCACTTCAGATGAAGATATTGGTTTCGAGGTAGTCAATTATTTTAAAAACCTTCCCTCTCCTAATATTTCTTCTTCTTTTGATGAAGAGAATGAGATTATCAATAATATCCCCAATCTAGTAAATGAAGATCACAATAAAATAATGATGACAAAATTTTCTCTTGAAAAGATTAAAGATGTGATCTTTTCAATGGAACCCGAGAAAGCTCCTGGTCCTGATGGATTTACAATTCTTTTCTTTCAGAAATGTTGGGATATTATTAGTCTTGATGTTCTTCTTACCATTGAAGAATCTAGGAGATACAAGAAAGTATTAAAAGATTTTAATACAACCTTTCTAATTCTTATTCCCAAGAAATTGGCTCCTTCATTTGATGATTTTAGACCCATTGTGCTTTGCAATTCAATTTATAAAATTTTGACTAAAGCAATTGCATTGAGACTTGCCAAATTGCTCCCCTTGATAATCTCAGATGAACAAGGGGGCTTTGCCCCAGGGAAGGAAACCCCTGAAGGTGCCATCTTGACACATGAAGTTCTTCATTCAGTTATATCAGAAAAATCTTCTGCGGTGGTTTTAAAATTAGATATGCTAAAAGAATATGAAAAAGTTAACTGGGATTTTTTACTTGCAATATTAAAGAAATTTGGATTCTCCCATTCTTGGTGTAATTGGATTTTTTCATGTGTTTCGGGGGCTAGCTTTTCCATTATTATTAATGGTTCTCCTCATGGTTTTTTTTACCCCCTCTCAAGGGGTAAGGCAGGGAGACCCCATATCTCCTTTTCTATTTATTTTATTGGCCGAAGGCTTAAGTAGATCCATTATCTCAGCTCGTAATGCAAGGATTTGGAAAGGAATTTCTATTTGGTCCTTTCCATCTCCAATCTCTCACTCTCTTTTTGCTGATGTCACACTTCTCTTGGGTCAAGCTACTATGGCAGAGGCTAAGACTATGAAAAGGATTATTTCAGATTATTTCTCTTATTCAAGACAAGTCCATAACTCGGCAAAATCAAAGATATTTTTTTTGAATGTTGATCCTTTAATCAAAAGAAATTTACTTAAGTTATGGGGCTTTTAGTGTGACTCTCTTCCTTGTAAATATTTGGGCATTCCTTTCATTTCCGGTAAGGAAAAGCATGACTTTTGGGATAAATTGATTTCTTCAATTTCCAATAGAATTTCTCAATGGAAATCCAAATGGCTCTCTTTTGCGGGAAAATTGGTTATTCTCAAGTCAATTTTATGTTCACTTCCAATTTATTTAATGTTAGTTTTAAGCTTACCTAAAGGGAAAGGGTTGTTATTGCAAAAAGTGCTTAGAGATTTCCTTTGGTCGGAAAACATGATGGAAAAATATGAATTACCTCTTGTTGCCTAGGATATTATTTGTGATCCTAAATCTCATGGTGGTGCTCGTTTGAGAAATACCTTTCTTCAAAATAAGGTGTTAGGTGCAAAATTGGTGTGAAAAATATATTCTAAACTAGATTCTAAATGGAGCAAATTGATGAGATACAAATATTTGGATTCTCTTGATAAAGAAAGAATCTTTACTCAAAAGCAACTTCCTAAGGGATCTAAAATTTGGAATTTTCTTTCTTCCTATAGATCAGCCATTCTTCAACATCTTTCTTGGGTAATCAATAATGGTGAAAAAGCTCTTTTCTAGGATGATGCATGGAATGGACATTCACCTCTTCATTAGTTGAGGGATTGGAATCAATTAGAATAATAATCAAAACTCAAATGGGGCCAAAAAGTTAGAGATTATTTCTAATATTGATCCCTCCAATCCCTCCAATTGTAAATTGAAGGACATTAATTCTATGCAAGCTCCTCCTCACCTTAAATAGTTATTAAAGGCTGAATTGGAAAAGAGACAAGTTTATTTGTCAAACAAATAGGATGAAATCATATGGTTAAAATAAAAATCTAGGAAACACAATGTAAAAGATGGTTACAACTCTCTTGTTTGTTCTAACCATAGCATATTTTTTCCCATCAGGCTTTGTTGGGGACCTCACATTCTTCCCAAGGTGGGAGATTTTGCTTGGCTGGCCATTAAAGACATATTTTTGACTAGTTTGAGATTAGATAGATTGGGTATAACGAATCTTTTTTCCTTGTGTCATTTGTGGGAGAGCTTTTGAGTCTACGAATCAACTTATTTTAAATTGTGAATTTTCTCACACGTGCTGGTGTTGGTTGATAAATAACCTTGGTTGGTCTAGTCCTCTTCATAATTCACTTTACCATCACTTTCTTTCATGGCCTTCTCTTCATTCCTCCTCCATTTTCTCTCCCCTTTGGGAAATTTTCCCCTCCATTCTTATTTGGAATATCTAGTTGGAATGAAATAATAGAATCTTTAGAAAGAAATCTTCTCCTATCTCTCTGGTCCTTCAAAGAATTGAAATTTTGATTTTTGAAGTCACTCATTCAACTCTTCATAGAAAATCCTTGTCAAACAGTCGGTTTTCCTCTTGGGATACTTTTATTCTGAAGAAGTGGCATTTATTGAAGCTCCCTATGGTTGGTTCAATTTCTTCAATGGCTTCTATTTCTAAAAGAAACAATTCTTCATGGTCTCCTCCTCCCCCTGGCTTCATCAAACTCAATTTTGATGGAGTATCTAGGGGAAATCCGGGAAAATCTAGTATTGCTACTGTGTTGAGAGATTGGAATGGTTCTTTTATCTCAGCTACATGTGAGCAAATCCCTGTTAGATCTAATAACGTGGCAGAATTCAAATCTTTATGTTTGGGTCTCAAGCTTGCTAAAAAGTTATCAATTTCTCATCTCTTTATTGAAGTGGATTCAATGGTTACGATTTCAGCTCTAAAAAATCGAAACACTCCTTTGTGGCACCTAAACTATATTTTAGAGCACATTTTATTGCAACTTGAAGAGATTCCTAACTTCTTGATTGCTCACTGCTATAGGGAAGCTAACATGGTTGTAGACTTTCTAGCTAATAAAGTTGTTGATGAAAATCTTACTTCTTGGGAACTCTTTGCAGAAGAATGCAACAAATTATTTATTAAAGTTCTTTTTTAATTTTGATCTTTTAATTGTGCTGAGATGATTTATCTATTGCAAAAATTTGAAATGTTCTTTGGGCTTGTATATCTCTCTCACCCTTGTTCTTGTGATATAATTCTTTTACACATGGAGATATTTGGATTGTCAGATGTGGAATGGGTTATCACGTGAGCCGTGATCACATGTTCTTTGGCTTCGATTATTTACCCTATTTTAATTGGGGTAACGGTAATAGATTCATGTGTTCACTTTTTGATAGTTATTTCATCCTACAGGCATGCCTCTCTTGTTTCTAGTGATTATTCTTCTAGTACTGATTATTCCTTCTTGGGCTGGATGTCCAAATTTGAAGAAGGTTTACTATTAATTGCTCATGTTAGTTGTGAGATGGCTCCTTTTTTAAATAACATGGTGGTTTTTTTGGCACATGATATTTCACTTGATTCCCAAGAAGCACTTACAGAATTAGGCATCACTGTTGATTTAAATCTTTTATGTCCTCTCTTGGGACTCACTCATGGCTAGATTCTCGTCTGTGGATTTTCATTTATTAATTATTCCTTGCCATTTTCTTGGAGGCTTCCTGATTTTATGGGGATAAACTTGGAAATGGGGTTTTTTGCTTCTTTCAATGTTTGACCATGAGAATTTAGTTCTCATGATTAGACATCTAAAGAATCCATTGTGATATCTTTGGTGGAATTATGTAGCTCGGGTACTCTGCCATTCTAGCTACATTTCCAACACTTCACACCTGGCAGCATTTGCATTGTCAAATTTCTCGGCATGCTTGAACATTTATTGTTCTTTGATTTGGGCATAATGAAGTTTTCTTTTATATTTCAAATGGCAGTGGCTTTTTCTGCACATTCTTTGTATTAGTTTTATTGCTCATTCAAATTTGGTGGCTTGCTACTCTGTTCTTCATCAATGGATCATCTTTTTAGAGTTTTGGTACCTCCCCGAGTTCATGAAATCAGGTTTGATTCTCCGTTCACTGAAGAGAAACTTAGAGGGGATTTTTCTTTCAAGTGTAAATAGGTATTGGATTCAATTCAAATTGTCTTGGGATTTGATTAGATGGATATGTACACAATGGTCTTACCATATGAAATGACTTCACAATTTGTGTCAAACTTAATGGATATACTGGGTTTTGTCAAAATGGTGAAATTTTTAGCAGGCACCTACCTGTTGCCACATGTGTGCCCTGTCTCTACTCTCCAACCAACTTTGGACAGATATGACATTTTACAGGGGTAGAATTTAGTTGGTGGAGTTTTGAGCAAGCAACATCTTCTCTCAGACTTTTGTCTCTCCAAATTGCTTAATGCAATGGCCTATGGGCTCTTGAATGATTTCCATAGTGAGTTAAAATTTTAGTTAAATCTCCTCAAGCATCAATATGGGAGTTCGGTAAGCCATCCAATTATCTTGCTTTACAAGGAAATTCAACTCCTTATTCAACATGCCATTTTAGAGCCTCATGAAGAGCCCCACTTCCCTCTGCCTACAAACATCGCCTCCTTTGAGGGAAGTACCTCTTAAGGGATGTTCTCATTTCCCTTCTTTTATCTCTCATTTCATTGGTATATGTCAAGCTGAATTCTCTTCTCAAATTTTGCCTCTTCTTCAGTTTTTCATTTCAGATGAATTGAGCACTTTAAATGTCTTCAGGAAAATGCTTATTGCATTGGATTTATTCGGCTTCTTTTGGTCTCTTTGGATCCTTTAGTTGGCATTTTTGGAGCTATCAGTTATCTCTCGCTCTTTGGCTTCGACGGATTTTGGCCATTTTTCTGGCTTTTGTTCTCTACAAAAGCTTGTGTTTCTCTTGCCTGAGTTTTCTCTTCTGGGATATATGTCCCTATTACTCTTTTAGCTTTTGAGCTCTACAGATTTTGTTTCTAATCTGAAATTTTCATACATATGTAAACTTCTTTTAATTTGATAAATTTGTGGCATTGCCACCTTTTCTTAAAAAAAATATATAAGTATATGATAATTACACACAAAAGTAAAATAGCTCTTCAAATAAAATAAAGTAAACAATCTAATAAAATAAAATAATTCTTAAGTAAAAATAAAATATTTAAGTACCTCCATGTATTAAATAAAATAATTCTATAATAAGAATAGCATTAGGTTTACAATATGAATTATATCGAGGATGGTAAAAAAGGTAGAGCATACAACAAAATCACAATAAAAAACAATGAAGAAACTTGTGACCATAGAGGTGATTACTTGATCGAACTATCTGATATTGTATGTATGGATTTCAAATAATTGGAGAACATTGTGATCATAGGTAGATTCTTGGGGAAAAGATTGATAAGGCACAAGATCACAAAATGGGCGGACATGCTTGGAGTTCTAATCTTGTATTGAATTTTTTGTCAAAAGGATTTTTTGTTCTAGTTTTCAAATCAAAAGAAGAAAGAAATAAAGTATTAAATGGGGAGCAATAGAAACATGACAACTCATATCTATTCCTACAAATGTAGAGATCCAATTTCAATTCATTAGAAACCTCACCTATAGAAGGGTCGATTTGAATTAAGTTATACATTTTTCCCTTTGAGTAGTGCTATACAAAAATCATAAATAAGATAGGAAATTCCATAGGGAAAACATAGAGATTGTATGTGAAATGAAGAATCCCTAATCTATGCTAGAATCAAATTAATAGCGATCAACAAGATACCAAGAATTGTCCAACTTCACACTAATCTTGGATGTTGGAATCAAGAAATAGAAGTAGAAACTTCAAAGTTTTTGTACCTTAAATGAGAGAAAAGGAATCATTTTAAGTTTGTATCATTAAAAACCCCCAATGTCATGAATGCAATGTAAGCAAAAAAGAAGGAAACCCAAATCAATGTTAGAGTAATTGGTTATTTACTTGATTAATTAAACAATATTTGGTTAATTAATTAAGTTACCTTTTATCTCTTTTTCACTTAAGCTAACTTTAGGTGCATAATAATTAATTATTTTATTAATTATTAATGTGCAAGCCTAGGGTTTTCCTTTTTAGGTTTTTTACCTATATAAGGTTGTAATCTTTTCTTTTGTAAAAAAATCCTTTTACACATTGGCAATATTGAGCTCTATCTTTTTGTGCTTTTTTGCTGTGTTGTTTCTCTTTGCTTCTCCCTGTAACAGGTGTTTTAGCTTACAGAGATCTTTGTGTTCCTTCGTGGTATCAGAGCCCAAGGTCTGAAGCTCCATGTTCTGGTTTTTGAGATCTTGCATTAGAAGCTGGGGTTGGGGTTCTTTAAAAAAAAACTAGGCGAATTAAACCAAAGGGTCCTTTTAAAAAAATAATAATAATTCTGGGTTTGAACCCACGGTACATGCAGTACCGCCGGCCCTTCAGGTACTGCAAGAATTTTTGTGTGGAGTTGTGCCCACAGTACGCAGGGTACCGCGGGCCCTGCAGGTACCGCCGGTGGCAGTTCCCTGTAGGTCACCGCTGACCTCCCTGGTTTTTCTGGCTGTCTGTCACCGCTGCTCCCTGCATTTTTTTTAGGCCGCCCGTGGCCATTGCTGGTTCTTCGGCCGCCGGTTGCCGTCGCCCCGTGGCCGCTGCTGGTTCTTCGGCCCCCTGTTGCCACTGCCCCATCGCCACTGCTACTGGTTCTTCAGCCACCGTGCTCCGCCGCAACCTGTGTTTCTCCGACGCCGCTGGGTTTTCTTCTTCCGGCCTCCGGTGCCACCGCTGGGTTTCACCAACGTCGAGCTCTCCCCCGACCACCGCCACTGAGCTCCCGGTCGCCACCCTCACCGAGCTCCCTGCCTACCCCCTGGTCGCTCAGCGGACTAGGGGCTTATTTGTTTTAGCCCCCAGGGCTTAAGGAGGTAGATTTGTGCCTTTTGAGGAGTCTTCACGAAATCGGGTCTACACTTAGCATATGGTCTCCATTTTTTTCAAATGAGATACCGTTGGAAAGCTACTTCCATGCCAAACATCATGGTACTGGTAATTTTTTCTATATTTTCTATTTGACTATATTTTTTTCTAGTCAAAGTGGGGTCTTCTTTCTACACTTTCGAGACCATAAAAGGTGCAAATGGACTCTGTTTTTCAAAAACGAATAGGCGTTGGAAAGCTCTCAGCTTGCTCTATTCAGATATGTGATCCTTTTTCTCAAATTTTCTTTAGGTACATGAGAATTTTTTTGAAGTTTTTTTGCTTATGCATTGCTTCCTCTTTCTCAGTTTGTACTAGGGTTTGGGTTTATCTTTTGTGGGAGGGTGTTTTTTCTCGCTTTCTGTCATTTATATCAAAAATATAGAACACCAAAACTCTCAAAACAATCAAACCCTTCTACATCTTCTATCTATTCTGAAAGATCACATAATAATAAAAAACACAGCAGGTATAGGTATAGGTACAGGTTCAGGTGCAGGGTTTCATGGCAGACTCCTTAGTTGAGTTACTCACATCACACAACTATCACACCTGGAAGTATCGCATGATGAGGCTTCTCAAGTCACGAGGGATGTGGTCTTGTCTAGATGAGGTTCAGCCTCAGTTACAGCATCTTTTTGAAATTATTCAGCATAGGAACAAGATGGATGAAGCTATGGGTTTGCTATCCCTGCACGTTTCAGACAGTCTTCTATTTCACCTTGATGCTTTGCTCACTCCTCGAGCCATTTGGTTGAAGTTTGAGACACTTTTTGGGACCATTAATGAGTTATGAGCATTACAGATTAAGGCAGAGCTGACTTCACCATTACCTAAATCATTTCCCACTATTGAGGATTTTTTGACCAAATTCAAAACAATCTGCACTATTTTACAGGGTTGTGGCAAGAATAAGTCAGACACAGAGTGCATTTACTTGATCCTTTCGAAGCTTCGTGGTCCATTTCAGATATTTGCTTCTTCATTCTATTCCACCATGGATGGCCTAGGTGCTCATTTTACCATGCCATTTCAGATTGATATGCTTTCAGGATCAAAGAACAAAGCATTGGTTGCTTAGTCATCTAAGGAGAAACATAAGCAGAAACCAAAGCCCAAGAAAGATTCTGCAGGCAGTGAGCATTCCTCCAAACCACCTCCTAAGTCTGATTCCAAACCACCACTTAATCCCAAATAGGGGAAATCTTCGAAGTCTAGTGAGTCTTCCTCCAAGACTAAGAAGAAATCAGGAGACCCTTGCAGCTTCTGTGGCAAGGAAGGACATCCAGTTTCTAGGTGTTGGAAATGATTAGAGGCTTTAGAGGAAGCCCTGCAGCAGCATCACATCTCCTCACCTCAGTCGTCTTCTCCTTCCACAGGGAAAGGTCATGCTCTCACTGCTCGAGCATCGACCTATGGGTCCACTTGGATTTTAGATTCTGGTGCTTCTCACCATATGACTCACACTCAGCAGTTTGTCACTTCTCTTGCCTCTTGTGGTACTTCACAGATTGCAATGGGTGACTCTACACAGCTTTCAGTCTTGGGTTTAGGTTCTGTCACTCTAGATGGGGGTACTCTACAGGATGTTCTGGTTGTTCCTAGAATCTCGATGAACCTCCTATCCATTTATCAGATTTTCCATTCTAGCTCTGGTAAGACAGTTGAGTTCTCACCACATCATGTGGTTATTCGAGACCTCCATGACTCTGATTTGGTTGTGGCTACTAGGTATGTTGATACTGCATCTCGTCTTTACAAATTTGATGGATTTGAGCCTTTTGAGGGTATAGGTTCATCTCTTATAGCACATGCAGATTCCATGAGTAAGCTTTGGCATGAGCGTTTGGGCCATGTCAATTACAGATATCTTCAGCAGATGAGTACACAGGCGCTTGTTCTTGGTCTTCCACAGATTTCCTGCACAGATGGTGTTTTTCATGGTTGTGTGCTAGGCAAGCATCACAGGGATCCCTTTCCAAAGGGACAAGCCACTCGTGCTTTGGCACCCTTGGAGTTGATTCATAGTGACCTCATGTCATTTCCCACTCCTTTTTCTGGGGCCAAGTATGTACTCACATTCATTGATGACTTCTCCAGACCCACATGGGTGTACTTTCTTAAGTACAAGTTTGATGTCTTTAATTCCTTTCGAATCTTCAAGACATTTGTAGAGAAGTAGTCTGGCCTTTCTATTCGGCGAATATGTATAGATAATGGGGGGGGAGTATGTGAATCAGGCTTTCAGATATTTTTGCACTGAGCATGGTTTGCAGCATCAGTTTACTGTTCCCTACACTCCTCAGCAGAACGGTGTCGCTGAGAGAAAGAACAGGACTTTACGGGAGATGGCGAGTTGTATGATCCAGTCCAGGTCCATGGATCTATCTTTTTGGGTTGAGGCAATTAATTGTGCCAACTATATTCAAAATAGGATGCCTCACAAGGCGATTTGACATATGACTCCTGAGGAGGCTTGGTCTCATGACAAGCCTAATGTTTCATCATTTTGAGTATTTGGTAGTGAGGTATGGGCATTTATTCCTGATGCTCAAAGGAGAGCCATGGAGCGGAAGAGTCGACCCCTCATTTTTGTCAGCTACTGTGAGGATGTTAAGGCATACAGGTTGTTTGATCCTGATTCTAGAGGGCTCCTGTTTCGATGGAATGTCCAGTTTGATGAGCGCCTTCCCACAGTGGATACCCTGTCTCCAGTGTCTACTTCACTACCTACTCCTCACACTACAGCTCTTCTGGATTATGTTGAGGATGATCCTGATGAGGATGCTGATGATCCCCCCTCTCCTCCTCCTCTTGCTCCACCTTAGATGCCCAAATGGGCTTGCTTTACTATTGAGGCAGCATGATCTATGGCAGGTGATCCTTCAGACACTTGTCGCACCCGTTCTTATACTGCAAGTTCTAGTCTTTTGAGTCATGCTCTTTCAGAGGATCCTCAGAAGTTTTCAGAGGTGACAGGTCACCCTGAGTGGGATAGTGCTATGGAGGAGGAGTATTCTTCTTTGATGAGGAATAGTACTTGGGATCTTTGTCCTCTTCCTAAGGGCAGAAAGATGGTTCGGTGCAGATGGTTGTATCACACCAAGTATGCTGCTGATGGTTCTATTGATAAGTACAAAGCACGTCTTGTTGCAAAGGGTTTCTTGTAGGTTGAGGGTATTGATTACTCTAAGACATTTGCCCCTGTCGCCAAGATGAATTCTATTCTCTTTGTACTATCACTTGCAACTTCTAGGGTATGTTCCATTTATCAGATTGATGTGAAGAGTGTGTTCTTGCATGGTGACCTACATGAGGAGATCTATATGGAGCAGCCTTAGGGATTTGTTCAGGATGCTTCTTTGGTTTGTAGACTTCGACATTCATTATATGGTCTCAAATAGGCCCCTCGGGCTTGGTATGAGAAGATGGACTCTTTTTTGCTCTCCACTGGTTTCACATGCTGTCATTCTGATCCTACCATCTATATTCAGAATCTTGAGGGTGAGATCCTGATTCTTGTGCTATATGTTGATGATCTCCTCATCATAGGTAGCTCATCCTCTATGATTCAGCATGCTCAGCGAGCTTTGATGGAGCAGTTTGAGATGACAGATCTCGGTCTTTTGCACTATTTTCTTGGTCTTCAGGTGATTCAGTCTTCTGATGGGATCTCCATTTACCAGCAGAAGTATGCTCTTGATATGCTTTAGTGCTTTGGCATGCTTGATTGCAAGCCTGCCCCCACACCTTTTTAGTCAGGGGTTGTTTTGACTCCTACTTGCCCCTCTCCTTCTGTAGATTCTACACTTTATAGGCAGTTGGTTGCCAGTTTGTTGTACCTAACTCACACTCGTCCTAATCTTTCCTTTGCGGTTGGCCTTGTCTCTCAGTTCTCCCATGATCCTCATGAGAGTCACTAGCAAGCTGCCAAACGTATTTTGAGGTACATTCAGGGCACCCTTTCTTATGGCATTCACTACACATCAGGGGATCCTCACATTGTTGGCTACACTGACTCAGATTGGGTTGGTGATGTCAATGATTGGAAGTCTACTTCTGGCTTTGTTTTCTATCTTGGCTCTGGTCCTATCACATGGTCTTGCAAGAAGTAGACTGCTCATGCATTATCATCTACAGAGGCTGAGTACCGAGCTATTGTGCTCGCTAGTCAGGAGATTTTATGGCTTCGACAGTTGATGATTGAGTTTGGTTTTCCTCCTGATAGTCCCACTATTATTTGGTGTGACAATCAAAGTGCTATACACATTTCTTGCAACCCAGTGGAGCATCAGCGGATGAAGCACATTGAGCTTCATATGCATTTCATCAGACAGTTGATTCAGGATGGTTCTCTCATCTTGGAGTATATTCCCACTGCCGAGCAGGTTGCAGACATCTTCACGAAGCCTTTTGCCTCGCTGCACTATCTTCAGTTGCACTCTATGCTTGGGGTGAAGGAAGTTGTCCTTGGGGGGTCTTTATGAGGCCTTCCTTCATGTTTCTTTCTGCATGTTCTTCTATCTCTTTTTGGAGAGGAGTTTTTTCCCATTGGGTTTTCTCCTTTTTCTTCATTTCATAGATATTTCCTTGTACTTGGGTACCTAATCTGGCCTTGTTGCCAGAACCCGTTGTTCTTTGCTTTCAGTAGCTTCTTCTATGTTTTAGCTTCTCCCTAAGTCTAGCTTAAGGGGGGGTGTTAGAGTAATTGGTTATTTACTTGATTAATTAAACAATATTTGGTTAATTAATTAAGTTACCTTTTATCTCTTTTTCACTTAAGCTAACTTTAGGTGCATAATAATTAATTATTTTATTAATTATTAATGTGCAAGCCTAGGGTTTTCCTTTTTAGGTTTTTTACCTATATAAGGTTGTAATCTTTTCTTTTGTAAAAAAATCCTTTTACACATTGGCAATATTGAGCTCTATCTTTTTGTGCTTTTTTGCTGTGTTGTTTCTCTTTGCTTCTCCCTGTATTAGGTGTTTTAGCTTGCAGAGATCTTTGTGTTCCTTCAATCAACACAAAAGTAATTCACTTAATGAGAAGGCATAAATTCCTATGGAGAACACAAAATTACAAATTTTGGAGACCAATCAACCCAATGATAACAAAAAGGAGCAAGATGAAGCCCAGAATGAGAACTCCCAATATGAAGATGAAGAATATAAGGATGAAATGGATTTGGTGGATAGAAAACACATAAAATAGATGACAAAAAATTCTCAAATTGGGCTCTTGAGACTCAAATAAAAGTTGTAAAACAAACAAGCAAAAGAGGGAGGAGGAAGCTATGAAAAGTGATTAGAGCTCAATCAAAAAATACCTTCTGAGATCCAAGGGAGGAATTCTCTCCCTTGGAGAGCAATGAATATTCTTACATGGAATTTTCCCCTAACAAATGAGACATGGTAAAGTACCAATTTGATAATCAATTGATTAACCTCATAATGTTACAAGAAAATAAGCTAAGATAACCTAAGACGACAACCTTCATCAATAATTTTAAAGGATGGAAGGGTACTTTTGTTGAAGCTACTAGGTTAGCAAGTGGATTGACAATATTATGGAAACCAAATACGATATTGATCAAACCCCAAATATCCAAGACCAATTGGTTATTAAAAAAGGTTTGTAGTCTAAACACGACACTAAATCTATTTATCTTTAATATATATGGTTTGAAAAACCAATAGATAGAAAACAATTATGGAATGAGTTAAGTTTGTAATTCTCAAAATTGGCTAACTCCAACTTTGTGGTGAGAGGAGAATTCAACACAATAATCAACACCCATGAGAAATTGGGTGGAATAAGGAAACAAACTCAATCTCAAATTAACTTTATGGATTTCGTGAATCATAATAGCCTCATTGACATTTCCCCAACCAATGCTAACTACACTTGGAATAATAGGAGAATGGGTTTCACTAATATAGCTAAAAGACTTGAATGGCTTCTATTGTCCCCATCATGGCTCTCAAGGTTGATACTACCATACTCCCAAATAAGAATTATTGCTAACTAAGATCATTTCCCTATTGATCTAGCCATACAAGAGGAACACAAGCCTTAGAGATACTAGTTTCAATTTGAAAAATGTTGTATAGAAGCTCAAATATTACAAGGGATTAGTATCCAATTGGTGGAAAAAACCATTAAGTATACAAGTAACAAGAATGCTCAAAATCCAAAAGAGGTTGCAATACATCAAAGAAAGCCTAAAGGTCAGGAATAAATCAACATTCAAAAACATGTTCCATGAAAGTGTAGTTTTGTAAAATTGCACCCTATGTCAATTTCACACTTGCACATCTAGCTTGTTGTATTTATGACAAAA
This sequence comes from Sequoia sempervirens, assembly GCA_007258455.2. NCBI lineage: Eukaryota > Viridiplantae > Streptophyta > Pinopsida > Cupressales > Cupressaceae > Sequoia > Sequoia sempervirens. The sequence continues at coordinate 75,819 of VDFB02021903.1, read as the reverse complement.
ACCCATAAGTTAGAATTTCATGATTTTGACTCCATGGGAAACAACAATGAAGCATTAATAGCCTAAATACTTGCACAATGTTTTGAGTAGGACACTTTCATGATGCACAAACATCCTCATGATGCGCTAGTGTCCCCAAACTTTTTGTGATTCAAATGAGAATATTCTATATCCTTTACCTATGAAACATGTCATTATGGTAGAAAGTACACAAATGAAAGGACTCCTCCCACCCATGCAACCACACAAAACCTCATTTTACCTATCATTCTCATTCATTCTTGCATGATATCTTTCTATCTTGCTCTCTCCCATTCTACTCAATCTTCTTCATTCTCTATTTCTCTCCTTGGCTTCCATATCAAAGCTCTACCAGATTTATCTCAAGAAATAGGTAAGGCTTCTCTTGCATGCTACTACATCACATCTATCTATCCAAGAGGGAAGCCACATGTTGTTGGTAATTATCTCTTATTATTTTTATCTCATATATTTTATTTGTGATAGGGGATCTCCTCCTTGCAGGGTTTGTTTCTATCACATGTATTTTACATTTGTGATAGGGTTTCTCCTCCTTGTAGGGTTTTTTTCTATCACATGTTATTTACATTTGTGCATTTTATATATCCCAATCCTATTTGGTTGTTTGTGGAGATGGAAACACCAAACCAAGGGGTTTGACTGAGGCAATCCCTAAAATAACCCCCAACATTTTTCTTGTTTTGTTTATGTGTGGATGTATAGATTCAACAATTTGAACTTATTAGATTTTGGACTCTTATTTTCTATTTCATCAGAGACAATATTGTGGGGCACAAATGTCCCTACAGTGCACTATCATCTATGGTCGATGGTTAATCCTCGTGAGGGTAAAATTTGTGATTTATGCACTTTTTGGTTCTATATATTAGAGATTTTAATTTTGTTATCTATTTTTTTAATTAAGTGATTTTATCATTCTTGTCATTAGTAGTTTAACATTTATTTGGTTAAGTTTTTTAAACACTCTCCATTCTTTATCTCATCACTCGAGCTTTGATCCTTGATGATGCCCTAGATGATTTCTTAGAGGCATTTCCTTCTACTCAAAAATTTGATAAACAAACTTCTTCATTAAAACCTTCTTTTCAAGTCAAAGAGTTTGTAAATGTAGTCATAGTATCTTCCACCCCTCAAAGGCCTAAGATACCAGTCATTTATGTGACTTTGATTAGCTCATCTCCTAAAATAATTCATTACTTTTGTGGGGTACTTGTCAAAAGTGACACGCCAAACCTTTACATGAGATTCATACAATTTAAAGCTCCATCTTATAGAGTGGTAGCCCATACTTATAATACTAGAAGGAATCAACAAAATATTAATAAATCTACTTCTTTACCACCTTTTCAACCAAGCCTTCCTCAAGCACCTAAACTTGGAGCCAAGCCACTAAGTGAGTATCATATTGTCAAGCAACTTTGCATTACTCCCATCAAGTTCTCACTTTGAGATTTGCTTCAAACTGCTAAGGTTTACCAAGGTATGTTTCAAGAAGCCTTGCAAAAGACCCTATTTCCTTCTTCTTCTAGGTCGACAGATGTTAATGCATTGATGGATCATATTTATGCAGATTCACTGAATATTATGTTCCATCCACATGAACTCCCACCTTTGGAAGTACAAAAGCAAGTAGATCCTTTAATCCAATAATATTTTACATTAAAAATATTGGCATTAGACGTGCTCTCATTGATATTGGTTTGACACTCAACATATGTAGCATTGACTTGTTACCAAAAATTAAAGTCAATTCAATTTCCCTTCTTGCTTCTTCTTTATATATTCATGGATTCGATAATACCAGTCGTAAAGCCTCAGGCACAGTAATTTTGCCTCTAAGTTTGGGACCCATTACTGTACCCACCCCAATATATGTTTAATGAATTTCAAAAGTTTAAGGCATTAGTTGAAAAAGAGTTTGGATGTCAAACCATAACTCTTAGGTCAGATGATGGGAGTGAGTTATGTTCCAATCATTTCATTGACTTTTGTACTAAACATGGTATTAAGCATCAGCTTACCACACCCTATACCCCTCAACAAAATGGTGTTGTCAAGTAGAGAAATCATACCATCATGGAAATGGCCTGCTGTATGTTGGAGAACATGAATGTCCCAAGAAGTTTTGGGATGAGGCAGTGTATACTATAGTATACCTTCTTAATTGGTCTCCCACACATGCCATCAAGAAGATTACCTTAGAGGAAGCATGGTCTGGGAGGAAACCAAGAATCACTCATCTTAGAGTGTTTGGTTTGACTACGTATGTTTGGATTCCATATGCCAAGAGGACCAAACTAGAATCCAAGAGCCAAAAGTTGATGTTAATAGGATATAGTGACAATCAAAAGGCCTATCAGTTGATTGATGTGGCCACTAATAATTTGACATTCAGTAGGGATGTTGTGTTTGATGAGGAAGGTGGACCCTTTTTTCTCTTTTCTCTCATCAATAGTCCTGACAATCGGTCTTTGAAGCCCAATTATTTGGGAGCTAAGCTTTTAGTAGCTCCACATGTAGGGAGGAATTTTGATGATTTTGACATTATGGAATCTCCTAGGCAAGATACTCCACCAGTAGGGAGGGACTCTGATGACAATGTTATTGTGGAATCTCCTAGGTAAGATTTTTGTACCAATAGATTTTCCTCAAGATAACTTGGATCAACATCTTGATGGTATTATTCCAGGCATCCCAAGTCATAATGATGCTCATCTTGATATAGAAGAAGATGCATCTACTCCTCACCCTAAGTGGTGGGTGAAGCTCATTAGTGATGTTCATGATGATGAGCTTGTTGAGGGAAGATTATCTAGAGGCAAGAGAAAAAAGAACATAGTAAACTTTGCTCTTATGGACAACATTTAGAGTGTTTATGAGCCCCAGTAGTATTCAGAGGCTAAGGGTAAACCTGAATGGGAAAAGGCTATGGATTTTAAGCATCATAGTCTTTTGAAGAACAACATGTGGGTTTTGTTATATTTTCCACCAGGAAAGAAACCCATTGGCTACAAATGGGTATACAAAATAAAATACAATGCTAATGGAACATTGGATAAATACTTGAGGCTTGGTTGGTCGTTAAGGGTTTCTCGCAGAGAAAAGGTATTGACTATGAGGAAACCTTTGCTCCTACAACAAAGATGAGAACCATCTGACTTGTCCTAGCCATGGCATCATAGTTTGGCTGAAAATTCCACAAGATGGATGTGAAGAGTGCCTTCCTCAATGGAGATTTGGAGGAAGAGGTATACATGACACAAACTCCTAGTTTTAAGGTTGCAGAAAAAGAGCATAATGTATGTAGTTTGTTGAAGGCTCTTTATGGCCTAAAGTAGGCACCCAGGGCATGGTACCTGAATTTTGAAAAGTATTTGGTTGCACAAGGGTTTCAAAGGAGTCCCTCAGATGCAAAATTGTATGTCAAGAGCACTGGCAATGATATCATCCTTCTTGTCATCTATGTGGATGATATCATCATTACTGGTGTAGACAACTAAATTTGGACACTTAATTTATCCAAATTTATCCCCTTTTGTCTAAACATCCTTTTATTTGCGTTAATTAAGTAATATTACTATTATTTAATTAATACCCTTAATTTTGCCAAATCCCTAAGGTATTTAGTTAATAATTAAATACCTTATCTCTTTAATCCTCCTTTTCATCAAATGAATTAAATAAATATGACATTTATTTAATTCCTCACAAGTCACATCCTTTTCCTTAATCTTAATCAATCTCCTACTCTCTTCATTAGGAATGTGCACATGCCTAATCCTTGATTAGGATGTGTCACATCCTCCAACTTTTGCAAGTTGGATTCTAATCCTCATTACCCTCTAATTATCTTCTAATTACTAATTAGTTAAGCCTAATTAGTACCTTGGTCAAATCTCCCCATCCCCCAAGGAATTTTTAATTCCTTTTTATTCATCCAAGACTTCTTTATTAATCCTCATTACCCTCTAATTGTCTTGTCCATGGGATTCTTCCAAGCATGTGATTTTTTAATTCACATTTATTCACCCAAGATTATTCTCATCTCCCAATGTACTTGCAAAGTACTTGTCCTTACACATCACATGTCCTTCCACCTCACTTATACATCATCCATCTTAAGCCACTTCACCCTCCACATGTCAAGATGTGAAGGCTTGTGAGTCCTTAAATCACCATAGCCCTTCATCTTGGCCTTGGTGGCTTAATCTCAACCATTGAATTCTTTAGAGAATTTAAATTCTTCTATAAATACCTCCCCTCTTCTAATGCATTAAAGAACACTTAGCCATTTGCACCCTTATGCTACCAAATTGTTCACTCAATTTGCAAGCATTATCTTAGCCATTTAGTCAAGACACTTAGTCTCTAGCATTAGAATTTTATCATATTGTTCATCTTGCATCTATCCATCTCCATAGCCATCCAAGGAGCACACAAGCATTCAAAAATCAAGGGCCAACCAAGGTATTTCAACAACACAAAGAAAGTATAATCACTTGTTATCTTTTTATTTTATTTCTTTATGTTATCAATTCCTTAGGCTAATCTTTGAGGTGTCTTTTGTGTTTTTCCTTATTGCATAATAGTTATTTTGTGTATTTAGAATAGGATAAACATTTAGGATCAAAATTGGTAGTAGGTTACATTTGATTGAACAAATCAAGTCGAATTTGTGTCATGCATTCGAGATGATGAACTTGGGTCTACTACACTATTGTTTAGGTGTAGAAGTTTGGTAAATGGGTGTAAGTATCTTCATTTCTTAGTCAAAGTATGCCTAGATTTTTCTAGAGAAAATGAGGATGGAAGATTGCAAAATATCATCCATTCCTATGGATAAGGGGCTAATTTTTTTAGCCAAATCAGACTTACCAGTGGTGAATGAGTTTGCACTCAGGCAACTAGTGGGCAACCTCATCTATCTTACTGCCACTAGGGTTGATCTTAGTTTTTTTGTGAGCTAATTTTTCTCATTTCATGGCTGCCCCTAAGGAAAAGCACTGGGTTGCAATGAAGAAAGTGTTGAGATATGTGAAAGGGACACCTTACTTTAGCATTTTATACAACAAATGCAAAGATCCTATGTTGGTTGATTTTACAAATTCATATTGGGCAAGTTTAGTTGATGACAGGAAGTCCACTTCTAGGTACATTTTTCTTCTTGGTATGGGTGCAATCACATGGACAAGCAAGAAGCAACAAACAATCGCTCTTTCCTTAATAGAAGCAGAGTACCAATGAATGGTTAAGGCCACATGTGAGGCAGTATGGCTTTGAAGGATGCTTGTTGACATGCAAATGTGTCAAGCAAAGCCTTCACCCTTGTTTTGTGACAATCAAGGGGTGATAAAGTTTGCCAAGAATCCAGTCTTCCACGAGCAAACCAAGAATGTTGAACTTCATTTTCATTTCATCAACCAGCTTGTTGAAAATGGATCTGTGATGTTGCAGTATATTCCAACTGAGGATCAGGCTGCAAACATTCTCACCAAGTCTCAATCTGAATAAATTTGTAAAATTTCAAGATAAGCTTGGTGTAGTTAGTAGGATGACCATTAAGGTAGGGTATTAAAGTATTATTGTAATATTTAATTGTCATCTTAGCTTTTAGTTATTCAATACTTTACTTTTAGTTAACTTAGTTTGCTTTAGTTATCTTTTAATATCTTTTTGTTATTTTCTTTAGTTTGCTTTAGTTAACGATTGTTTGTTTTTAAAAACATTGTCTTGTAATTCTTTAAATAAGGATTTTTTTCTCTCCTTTGTAAATAATGAATATCAAATATCAATTATCATTTCAGCCTCAACTTTTTTTTATTTTGCATATTTCCTACTAAGAAAATCTTGATAAACCATATGTTTTGTTCTCATTGGCCCTCAATTTTGGTGGCATTATGAATAGTTTTCATTCACCTACCTCAATGAACAATGCATTAATCTCCACATGTTTGTTTTGATTACTCATTCATTTGGTCATCGGGCTAAGGCTTGGTCCTCAAAAGCCTTCGGCTAGAATAGGTATAGCTGAATATTTTAATCACCAAATATAATCTTATACATAAAAATTTGTAATTTTACATAATTCTTTTCAAAATTCCTTTATTATTTTCTTACAAATCCATGGAATTAATTGTGCACAAAAATTTACTCCTTCCAAGTGTTAATATTAAGGTGATATTCCCCCACAACCTAACAACTAGGCTTTGATACCAAAGGAATAAAACTTTGAATCAATATAAAACTATTTCCACAAAACTTCATGAGTGAAAATAATGCAAAAGAATAGACAAACATACAAATATGACAACACAAGATATATTGTAAAAAAAATACATAAGGGAAAAACAAAGCCTCCAAAACTATCCACACAATGTATTATCTCATGAATAAATATTATAGTACAAATACCTAGTCTCCATGAATATGTCCAAAACACCAATCTCTCTGCTTGCACCCCACATGAACAAGTAAATAAAATTATGTGACCTACAAGAGATGCTTAATCAACCTTAGTGGTGTATGATATACCCAAAGGTTGCTTGCACAGTCTATTAGAGACCTTTTCACTGTCTCCTTCCCTGAACCTACTATCAATGGTTCTTGTTGAACTTGGGTGACCAACCAAGCCCTGCTCAAACTCTTCTCAAAGAGTTTTCCCTTTGTGCTTTACCTTTGGTAGACAAACACCACTTGTATTTGCAATCTTCTTCCAACACCTAGAAGGGTCTAGATGCCAACTTCACCATCAACCTTGAGCTACTTGCAAGGGAGTTGGAAACACTGACTCCTTGCATTTCATGTTCATTTGAATGCATCTTGGAGGTTCTTTAACATTCACTTTACCCGATCTCAAAATCTTACTTTGAAGAGGCCTAGCTTCTACTAGCCCTTACCAGTCCCTTTTTGGCTTTTCTTGTTCAAACTTGACAAATGACCTAACAAATAAATTACACTTTCTGATACCCTTTTCAGAGCTTTAAATCTTCCACTAGGTTTCTGGCCTTTGCCTCTTCCATACAGTGCATTCCTATACTCAAGGAGAAGTAGGCCTAATTGACCTAATTCTTAGGGTTTCTCTATTCTTTGTTTCTAATCTCCTTCCAAAAGATTGATTGAAGCTTCAAACCTTCTGTTAAGTAAAGATCTTGCCTAACCCTACCCGAGACCGTATGAATTCTGTACAGTGGTCTCTTCCCCTGCCTATGCTCTTTATCTTTTCTTCCTCAAACCTCTAACCGGGCAGTCACAACGTGCCTAGGGTTTGGTTTCACAAATCATTGCTTGGATCTCAAGGTTTCCTATTGCTAAGTATTTACAATAGACTGGATCCCATTCCATATTCCACCAATCTTAGGGAAAACCCGTGGTCAGTGTTTATGGGGGAGCCATGAAAAGATTTACTACTCAAAACAGGGAAAATTCACAATCTACACTATAATCTATAAATTAAGAACAACAAATCTACACTAAGCTACTTGATTACCAAATGAACTATGCTCAACTATTCTATGTATACAAATACAGTGTTAACACAGTAAATACAATGCCTTGAACACCATTGTTTCTCAAAAACACACGGGGTTTCTCAGAAAACATAGAAAATGCCAAATTGTCCTTTATTCCTTCACACCAAAATTTGATTACAATGCTAACTGACTGCTTTCTACGAGCCACACATTTACATGGATGTCTTTGCCATCATTCAAGGAGATTAGATCAATCCCACACCCTGATTTCAAGGGAATCCAAGACAACAAGTTTGCATCCAACTCCATAATTGCTGTCATGCAACTTTTGCAATATTCTTGCAACTCCTTCCATCCTCCTGCATTGTAGGATCTTAACTCCTTGATTTCGAGCTAACAACTTCCTCAACTACCTCTTGGAATCTTCTAATCACAACCATGTGTTTAGAACACATTTAAGGCTCTATATTCTAACATATGTTGTCTAAGACTAATTAAAGCAAAATTTAACCACAATGATAACCTATTGATGACTTTAGTCCTAGTGACTAATTCATCACACACCAATAAGACCTTCTATGGTCCAAACTAAGCACACAAACACCCTGACTTGGCTAAGATCAGGTACAAGCCAAAATTGGAGACAAACCAAAATGGAGTTAAGCCAAGGTGCTCTTGCACCACTTAGCCAACAACCAAAAGGTTATAGATAAAAGAAAATAACAAAAAGAGAAAAAATATGATAAATAGAGGGAGGGAGAGAATGGAAAATCTACATACAAAGATAAAAAGGAAAAAAATGACAAAAAAATAAAAAAGAGAAAGATAAAAGATAGATGGAGAGAATAAAATAAATAGAGTGAGTGAGTGAGAAAGCGAGAGAGAGAATAAAGAAAAAGAAACTGAGAAAAATATAAAAATGTGAAAATATAGAAATGGGAAATGAAAATAGATAGACAAAGAAAGATAATTGAGAGGATAAAAAAAATAGATAACAAATAGAAGATAGAAAGACATATGCGAGGGAGAAAAAATAAAAAAATAATTTTGATTGGTGAAACCATGGATTTTAAATTTCAATCCTATGACAAAGAATTCCTTGGTTTTTACCTATTTTGGTTCATTCTTTTCCATCCCTCTTTAGTTTTGGGTTGATTTTATAATATACATATCTTCCCCTTTGTAATAGTGGTATGCAAATGTCATAAAGGATGATAGAAATTCTTCTAAGGCACCTTTGATCCAAAGGGGAAAAGAGAAGGATTCTATGTTACTTAATACAAATGGATTGTTGGTGTATCAATCAATAGGTACACTAAACTCACATTATGATTTTTTCGTAAATTGGTTTCTAATTAATTAAAATATTCTAATCCAAACCCCTTTCAAAGACAAAAATTTATTCCCTTTCTTCTTCTTTTTGATTGACTCAAGGGTATACCCATGACCCAACCCAATGTCCAGCTTTCCTTACCTTGGTCTTACATTATGCCAAGTTGGGGTCGAAAAGGGGTGAGCATAGGGATAGAAATTCTTCTAAGTCACCTTTGATCCAAAGGGCAGAGGAGAAGGATGCTATGTTACTTAATGTGAATGGATTGTTGGTGTATCAATCAACAAGTACACTAAAATCACATTATTATCTTTTTATAAATTGATCTTCAATTAATCAAAATATTCCAATTCAAGCCAATTTTCAAAGATGATAAAAAAGGTAATATTAAAAGTGTAGGAAAAAATAACGGTTTATCAATAAGGAATGAGATAAATTTATAGAAAATTAACAATAAAACAAGAGACATAAAAAAAGAAAAAAGAGAGAATAAACAAACATGTGACAGAGAGAAGGAAAATGAAAATAATGAGTAAATGAAATTGAAAGAGAACAAATAAAAAATCAATAGATAAAGAATAGTTAGTGAAAGGGAAAAGCAATAGGATGAATGAAAGTATTAAATAGTTAGTGAGAGAAACAATAAATCATAGAAAAGAAAAGATGAATAAAAATGAGCGAGTGAGAGAGTGAAATACAAATAAACAAAAACAAAAAAATAAAAAAGAAATTGAGAAAGGGACATAAAAATAAATAATGAAGGTAAATAAAAAGGAATTGAAGATATAAATAATAGAAAACAAAAATATGCTAGAAATATCAACAATCATAAAGAGACAGAAGAAGAATAAATAAATAGAGAGAATAAAAGAAACATTGAATGTCAAATAATAAGAAATAATCATGTAAAGACAAAGAATTACATCGTGAAGATAATTAAAAATGGAGTTGAACAAAAATGAAAAGGTGGTAAAAAGAAAGGCAATTTTAAAAAGAGAGACAAAAATAAAACAATCATGTAAAGATGAAAAATTACATGGTGAAGGAGAAGCATTGATTTCCAAATGAAAAATAGAGAGAGAACCAATCAAGTAAAGACAAAGAATTACATGGTGCACATAATTAAAAAAGTAGTTGAAGATAAATAAAAAGGCAGTAAAAAAAAAAGATAATTTTAAAAACAAAGAAAAAGACAAAAAACAAGGTAAATCGAGAAAAATATAGATTGAAAGAAAACATAAATAAAAGTAATACGAAATAAAATGAGATGTGCATGAACAAGGTAAGAGAGAGACACACACAAAAGAAGAGACAAATAGAAAATAGGGAATATAATTAAGAGAGAAACAAATGAGATAAAATATATGAATGAAAAAAGTAACATAGGGAAAAAAAGAGGTAATATTAAAAATCAAGACAAATAAAATTAAAGTAATAGAATGAGATAAATAAATACAATACCAAAAATAGTTGAAAATTATGTGACCTACAAGAGATGCTCAATCAACCTTAGCCAACAAACAAAAGTTTATAGAAAAAAGAGACTAACAAAAAGAGAAAAAAATATGATCAATAGAGGAAGGGAGAGAATGACAAATCTACATACAACGATAAAAAGGAAAAAAATGATAAAAAAATGAAACAAGAGAAAAATAAAAGATATATGGGGAGAATAAAACAAATAAAGAGTGAGTGAGCAAGCAAGAGAGAGAGAATAAAGAGAAAAATTTGAGAAAACATATAAAAATGTGAAAATATAGAAATGGGAAAGGAAGATAGATAAACAAAAAGAGATAATTGAGAGAATGAGAAAAATAGATAACAAATAAAAGATAAGAAAGATATATGGGGAGAGAAAATAAAGAAATAATTTTGATTGGTGAAGCCATGGTTTTTAGATCTAACACACCTTTGATCCAAAGGGCAGAGGAGAAGGATGCTATGTTACTTAATACAAATAGATTGTTGGTGTATCAATCGATAGATACATTAAAATCACATTAAAATCAGCCTCTAATTAATCAAAATATTCCAATCCAAACCCCTTTTAAAGATAATAAAAGGTATAGACTTCTTTTTTTTTGTTGACTCAGGGGTATCCTTGTGACCCAACTCAATGCCCAACCCACCTTACTCTGGTCTTCATTCTACTAAGTTAGGGTCGGAAAGGGGTGAGCTAGGTCACAAGAATAAAAATTATTCTAAGGTACCTTTGATTCAAAGAGTAGAGGAGAAAGATATGTTACTTAATACAAATGGATTGTTCGTGTATCAATCAATAGGTACACTAAAATCACATTATTATTTTTTCTAAATTGGCCTCCAATTAATCAAAACATTTCAATCAAACCCCTTTCAAAAATGATAAAAAAGTATGAAATTCTCTTTCTTCTTTTTTTAGACTCGGGGGTATCCCTATTGTAATGCCCAAAATTTAAACCAAAATACAATTAAGAAAAAAATGCAAATTTCAAATTTTAAAATTACAACACATGACTAACTCACAAAATTTTTGTTTCCAAGCACACTATTCTCAAAAAGCATAAAAACATTTGACAAAATATAGATTATAATATTTAATTAAGTAACTAAACTTCTAAGACAATCCTAGTAGGGTTCAAGTGGAGACATGAAATTCATATCATCGAGAGAGACTTAATTAGTCCTACAAACACATTCATGATCAGAAGATACAATCAAGTCACAAGCTATGCCAATACAATATATCAATATTAATTCAAAGTAATGTTCAAATAGAGTAAACCCTAGGGGCCAGACCTAATTCCTCAGGGGATCATCTCTAACGACCTTGCTTACGTATATATTTTGAAGAGGAACAATAGTTCGACAACTAGACTTCAACCATCACACTTGGTTGGTAAGCAATGGGGTATAAGCTTTGGGTTCAAATGGTGTCTCTAACTCCTTTATCATATGAAATTCAAATATACTATACACAACATGATTACTACCAAAATATGGAGTAAAGTAATAATTAATCACGCTTGCACGACAATGACACGTAAGCAATATGCCAAGAAGCATTTAAGTGACTCTAGCAAGAATTCACATGATAGAAATTTCACTTATTTAGATAGTTGAATAAACATTTGCGAAACATAGTTTTATCCTAACTTAAGATTAATTACACCATAGATTAGTTAAACAATAATACAATGGGATTTGTTAGTTGATTTAATGGGACAATGCTCATTAATTGGTCCTAACTAGTTTCCCTTTGAACCCAAATTATGAGGTTGAAAGTCTTTAACCAACATTGTTTCTTAGGAGTTCAATTTTATCCAACCAAGATAACATCATTCTAATACTACAAGATAATAATACTTAAAGAGTTGTCATTTGTTTCAAACTAATCATGTCGGTTAAGAATGCTATCTTAACAAAACTAATAAATATAGACTAAGAAATTATACAATTCCTAGATAATGATAAAACTAACAAAATTTGGCTTGGTAATCTCATATACAAGAAAATTTTGTTCCAACACATCTCCTTTGGTTCATTTACGTCTTGAATACATGGTCAAGAATATTTGTTTCAAAATTATTTATATCTAGGTCATATCTAACATAAGTCACCGAACAATAGTCACGTGTATACATGTGGGTTATATATCTTGCTTGGGGTACATATACAATTCCTAGATAATGATCTAACTAACAAAATTTGGCTTGGTAATCTCATATACAAGAAAATGGTATTCCAACACATCTCCTTTGGTTTATTTAGGTCTTGAACACATTGTCAAGAATATTTGTTTCAAAATCCTTTACACCAAGGTAATATCTAACATAAGTCACCAAACAAGAGTCACATGTATACATGTGGGTTGTATCTCTTGCTTGGGTTTTCAAACTCTCTTACAAACTCTTAGTAATATTACAAACTCTTATATATATCACATATGCTTGCAAACTCTCTTACATTCATCACTATAACTTTTAGTAATATTATATAATAAAAATGTGGTATAATTTTTTTATAAGGTAATAAGGATTAAGAGTTTTTCTTATTACCCTATGATCATACATGCTAAGTTGTTGGATTACTATGAGAATTATTCAAGAGCTAACTTCACTTCATGCCATTATTAATAATATAAGTAGTGGATTATTTTCATTGATCAACTCATTAGTATTGATCAATAATAAGATTAATTCTTGAATAGATGAAACCAAATAGCTTTCCCATAACATGCTAATGCTAGTATCAAATATGATTAAAACCTTACTCAAAATTATAATGTTTGGATTATATATCACATAGTAGTAATAATAATACACACACAACTAATGTTTAATCTCGTATATTCCATGTTGATGACATAACACTACTCACAACACCTTAATCAACACTCCAACATACCATAAGATACTATAGAATGGGTTGATCCCATTATACTAGACCATATTCCTAAGGTCAAGTAATGAATTATGATACAACAATGATGCTTATGAAAGGGTAACATTTACACCATTATTGTTATTACAATAATCTATAAATCATGAAATTTTAACCAGTTATGCTTGATAGATGAACACCCACGACATCCAATTTATGGGAAGAAGAAGAATTAACACCTTTCAAGTGCAGTAGTAACTGACACTAATGAGGATTAATCAATGTTGCAACATTCAAGGCAATCTGATGACATAATAAAAAGGAAGGTAGACACTTTCAATTCTAGTTTAGTAACAATACATATTTCCTCAAAAGACACTAGCTAGTTATTAGTAATTTAAAGTGACATAAAATATGTGTCATAATATTTTCAAAGTTTTATAGGTTATAAGAGTCATGGAGGTATCTAAGACACATACTACACTCTTCCTAATGATAAATCATTACCCGAGTTATGTTTGTGTATAAGAATAAATTATTTATGGAATATTAGGAATTTCTTTTTAAATGGAATGGTATAAGATGAATTTACCAAAGCTTATCTGAATATTTTTAAAATGGGTTTTACAAGCGACAGCTTAGAGGCAAGATATTCCTCTAAAAATCTTGACAACCAACAACCGGAAAAGAGTTTTCTACTAGTTTAGATTGAGTACTACACTTGATAACATGTTGCATATTTAATTAACAAACAAATATTGTGGCATAAGATGCACCTAAAGCTGAATTAACTTGAATATAGGTTTTTTTCAAATTTAAGTGTCCTATTATATTTGAATTGTATAGTACCCTAGATATAAAAATCCATCGAACTTATTACCTATAGTCTTGCGATTCTGAAAGTGCTTGGGAATCCATGGATTTGAAAACCCTTGGAACTTAAAGCATAAAATATAGTGGAAAAGAATGAAATCTACTATAGAAGTGTGTGCATGTGTCATAATAAACAAAGAAAGGTAACCTAGAATTTTTTGTCTGTGTATAGATACCAAAGCATACTTCAAATACATAATATGAACCAACCCCCGTAGCTCCAAAAAAAATCAAATCCAGTGGTGCAGGAGCACCTACACCTTATTGGCTAAATGTGACCTCTTGAAGGTTGATAGGAAGTGTCAAGGGGTAGTGTAGGGAATTTTTAGTTTATCCATGCTAAATAAGGTCTTTGAAGACCATATTTTATGTAATGAGTTGATGTTTGTGTCTTAGGAGTCAAGTTAAAAAATTGCACAAAAATGCAAATATTGTCAAGTGCAAAACAAAAAATGTCAAAATGCAGTTTAAGGGAATATTAAGGGTCTTAGAATTTGAAAGTTGATTATGTACGTTGGGAGTTTATTTTAAGTTTTAAAATGTGTTTAAAGCCTTAATAAGGTTTGAACAATTGTTGAAGAATATTTGCATTGGAATCATTCATACAAAATACAACGTTTCTTCTCCACATTTCTCTATTTTTCAAAAAAATTCTTCTTCTCTACGACCCATATAGACTAGATGATGCTTTGAAATCTATTGTAAAATAATATTAGCATGTTTTAGTTTTCATTCCTATCCATTTTGAGAGTCTAAAACACAATATTATGGAAGAACTCTTCAAATTTTTGTAGCAGCTTGTACACATAGAATTGTGGGTCTAATTTTTGTTTTAAGGATGTAAATGCCAATCCACCAACTGTGTTGATCTGTTACTCAGTTGATTGATTGATATGAAGGTAGGGTAGTTTTTAAGATGGTTTAGGAAAGAAGGGGAGCAGTTGTGTGGACTGGAATGATACACTAGGGTCGAAATAATGCATTTTTTTCTATGTTAAATGGTGGTGTCAAGATAGTGCTTTGTTGAAACAGTGAAGGAATTGGTCTTGTGATGGATTTGTGACCATGTCTAGAGTAAATAAAAGGTTTTTGATGCATTAGTTGTGTCAGGTAAGCCTGGGTTATATGATTTTCAATAAACCCTATAGTTTTGCTTGTAAATGGAGGGTTTTGCAAAACAACATCATAGTGGTCATGGTATGAACTTTTTATTGGGGATTATGTGGTTTTGAGTCACAATTTAACTCTTTCAAGTGAGTTTTTATGAAAAAAAGGAGTTTAAGAAGTGGTTCCTTGTTAATTTAGGGCTAATTTAATAGCCTTCCAAAATGGGGCAATCTATTGAATCTTAATGTTGGTACAAAGAAACTTTGTGAGATCTTTTGGGATATTGTTTAGCAATCTGTGTTAAAGCTTAATTGATGTTTTGTTGGCCCCTGTATAGTGTCCTTCAAAGGATTTTGTGTAAAGTTGAGTTTGGAGGGCTACAAGCGTCTTGTGAGTGGTTTTGGGAAGTTGGGTGATTTGTGATTTAAGGTTTGATGTCTTGTTGAAGTCTAATTAGTTTGAGGTTGTTTGTTGAGTCATCACCACCTTTCTTGCATCAGGTGGTATCAGAGCTCAGGGACAAGATCTTTTGTTCGTGATTTGTTTTATTTTTGCAGGCTTGAAGAAAGTTGATTGGTGAAGATGCCTTCGAAGGGTGTTGGTGTTGCTAGGGAGTTGCAAGATCTAAAAGAGAAGCATGCTAAGCTTCTGGAGTTACACAATGTTGTGTTAAAAAGGCTTGCTACCTTGGGGACAAAGAAAAGAAGAGATGAGAATGAAGAAAGTGAAACAAAAGAAGATTAAGAAGAATATGAAGATGTTGAGGAAGAACTAGACCCTAAAGATCAGAGGATGGTAAAGATGCTCAAAGCTGTGAAAGGTGATTCTCATAAGGTAAAAGTTGAACTTCCTGTGTATGGTGGTAATTTAAATGAAGAATAGTTGCTTGATTGGATTGCTGCTATGGATAATTACTTTGAAAGTGAAGACATTTCAAATGAGCAGATGGTGATGGTGGAAAAAAAAAATCAAAGGTCACACTCTTCTATGGTGGGAATATGAACAAGAAAATAAGAGAAAACAAGGAAAATCAAGGATTATTTATTGAGACAAGATGGTGCAAAAACTGAAAGGTAAATTTCTTCCAAAAGATTATGAAGTTGAATTGTATAAAAGGTTGCAAGGATTGAAACAAAAAGATCTATTTGTTAAGGCCTACACTGATGAATTTTACAAATTAAGTATAAGGTCAAGAAGGGATGAAGATGAGGTTGAAAAGGTGGCTAGATATCTAGATGGCTTGAGATTTAATATACAAGATGAACTTGATGCTAACCCAAATTTTGTTGAGGAATGTTTCAAATTAGCAATCAGGGTGGAGGAAAAGCTGAAAAGAAGGCAAGAGAAATTAGTGAGAGGAAGAGGAACTAGCACAAGAGGGAAAGGAACAATCCCTACACCAAAGCAGTCATTTGAAGAACAAGAAGGAGCAAATAGAGGCAAGTAGAAAGGTGTTGATACTAGAGGAGGTTTTAGGGGTAGAGGTAGGTTTAGTGGTGGTAGAAACACTAATGATTTTGCAAGATGTTATACTTGTCATTAATATGGTCATCTAGCATGGAAGTGTATTGAAAGGGTTGGTAGTTCATATAGTGGTGAAAAGTGGGTTGATAGGAGAGCACAAATCATTCAAGAAGAGGAGTGTGAGAGCAATCATCCTACAAGTTTTAGAGCTACTCCAAAAATAGGGGAAATGTTAATGATGAGAAAGACAGTATTGAAGGCAACAAAAGAGGTGGAACCTTTGCAAAGAAAGAGCCTCTTCAAGACCACATGTAAGTGTAAGAATAAGGTATGTAGAGTTTTCATTGATTTTGGTTAGATACAGAGAACATGGTGTCTAGTGAGATGGTGAATAAGTTGAATTTGTAAAAAGTTCCTCATGAATTGCCTTATAAAGTTTCATGATTGAGTGAAGGGAAGTCTTCGTTGGTTAATGAAAAAGTTGTAGTAGATTTCCATATTGGAGGTTATAAAGACAGTGTAGTTTGTGATATCATTCCCATGGATTTTTTTCACCTACTCCAGGTAGACCTTGGCAATATGATAGGCGAGCCTTGTATGATGGTAGGGAAAACACATATACAATAGGGAAGGATGGTTGCAAGTTTGTTTTGACTCCTTTGGTGGAGGATGAGAAAGGTAAGGAAAAAGTGATAACGTGTGGAAAGAAAGAATTGGTAAAGGATGTAGACGAAGACACAAAGGTGAGTACTATAGTTAGTTTGAAGTTTGAAAATGTTTTAGCAGTAGGTGTAAAGGCTGATTCTAGTTTGTTGATAGTAGATTGGAATGAGAATGTGTTTATTGGTACAATGGTGTGCCCTTTGGTTGAAAGAAAGATGAGAGAACAAGTGATCTCTTTAGGTACAATGAGAACAATGAGTTACAAGGACAGTAAAATGATGATAGGTGCTGGTAGGATAGGAAGTTTGAGGATAGAGGCAAAGGGGCAGGGTGCACAAAGACTTGAGGGTAGATATAAGTATGGAGATGAGGTAAAAGAAAAGACAGATCAAGGGAATACTAACATGTGTTTGTTTGTAGGTGTTGACAAAGGAATGTAGTCTAGTTTTCATCAAAGAATAGGGAGGAGAACATTCTCAGGTCTGAATACAAAGATGAAGACATATTCAATTGCAAACAATGTCAAGAATGTTAAAGGTGTAGGGAAAATTACAAGTTCAGTGTGTATGAACCAGTGGAGAGGAATTGTAGACTAGGTGAACATGCATGAAGCTTGGGGATATTGGAATCAAATGCAACTCATGTGGCATGAGTTTTTTTCTTGTGGGGGTGTATGGTGCAGGAGCACCTCCATCTTATTAGAAAAATGTGACCTCTTGAAGGTTAATAGGAAGTGTAGGGTTTTTTAAGTTTATCCATGCTAAATAAGGTCTTTGAAGACCATATTTTATGTAATAAGTTGATGTTTGTGTCTTAGGAGTCAAGTTGTTAAAAATTGCACAAAAATGCAAGTATTGTCAAGTGCAAAACAAAAAGTGTCAAAATATAGTTTAAGGGAATATTAAGGGTCTTAGAATTTGAAAGTTGGTTATGTACGTTGGGAGGTTAGTTTTGGTATTAAAATGTATTTAAAGCCTCAAGAAGGCTCAAACAGTTGCTGGAGAATATTTGCATTGGAATCATTCATACAAAATACAACGTTTCTTCTGCACATTTATCTATTTTTCAGAAATTTTCTTCTTTTGTATGGCCCGTACAGACTAGGTGATGCTTTGAAATCTCTTGTGAAATCATAGTCGCATGTTTTAGTTTTCATTTCTATCCATTTTGAGAGTCTAAAACATAATATTGTGGAAGAACTCTTCAAATTTTTGTAGCAGCCTATACACACATAATTGTGGGTCTGATTTTTGTTTTAAGGATGTAAATGTCAATCCACCTACTATCCTGATTTGTTACTTAGTGGATTGAAATGATATGAAGGTAGGGTGGGTGTTAAGATGCTTTAGGAAAGAAGGGGAGCAGTTGTGTGGATTGGGATGATACCCTGGGGTCCAAATAATGCATTTATTTTCTATGTGAAATGGTGGTGTCAAGATAGTGTTTTATTGAAACAATGAAGGAATTGGTCTTGTGATGGATTTGTGACCATGTGCAAAGTAAATGAAAGGTGTTTGATGCATTAGTTCTATCAGGTAAGCCTGAGTTATATGATTTTCAATAAACCCTAGAGTTTTGCTTGTAAATGGAGGGTTTTGCAAAACAACATCATAATGGTCATGGTATGGAATTTTGATTGGGGATTCTATGGTTTTGAGTCACAATTCAAGTCTTTCAAGTGAGTTTTGATGAAAAAAAGGAGTTTAAGAAGTGGTTCCTTTTTAATTTAGGGCTAATTTAGTAGAGCCTTCCAAAACGGGGCAGTCTATTGAATCTTAATGTTGGTACAAATGAACTTTGTGAGATCTTTTGGGATATTGTTTAGGGATCTATGTTAAAGCTTAATTGATGTTTTGTTGGCCCCTGTATGGCTTCCTTCAAAGTATTTTGTGTAAAGTTTAGTTTGGAGGGCTACAAACCTCTTGTGAGTGGTTTTGGAAAGTTGGGTGATTTGTGATTTAAGGGTTGATGTATTGTTGAAGTCTAATCAGATTGAGGTTGTTTGTTGAGTCATCACCACCTTGCTTGCATCATCCAGCATCACAAGATAAATTCAAAAAGAAATTCCAAGCTTCATCCCACTCAGTTTTACCCTATACGCCTCTATAGATCTTCCTATGTTTTCCCACTAATCTATTTTGAGTTAGAACGAAATGAAAATGGAGATAATATGGAGCCAATTGAGAGATTCAAATCCAAATTGGAAGTGAGCTAAGGCAAGTCAAAGATGAGGGAAAAAATGAGAAAGTAATTTAAGGACATGAATATAATTTTTTTTATTGAATGACAAACACAATGAACTAATAATGTAATATCTTGAATATTCCTTTATTCAAGTTCTATTAGGTTTATTATTGAAACATCAAATGCTTAGAGGGCGAAGGAAATTTTTTGGAAGTTGAACGAAAACTAGCTAGTGGTTTAGGCTTAAAGAGCTTATCATGGCTGATCAATGAAACCAAGTCCATTAACTCTAACCGAAATTTCAGGGCTTTGTTAACCCAAATAAAATAGCAAAACAAATTCTAAGGCTATGCCAAGATTATTTCTCAAGTTTTCTTATATATGGTTTTGAAAACTTCAAGTTATAAAGTAACATAAATGTATGTATTTGGTACATACTAGGCCCTCTTACTGCCTCATGCATAACCCTCTTTGTTGAGAGCAATGGCAACTCAAAAAAGGCCCTCAAATACTAATCTAAGTTGTGTTGCCATAACAAAATGTCTCCTTCTCATGTGTGTCCCTCTAGCATGATTGTGTTATTATGTGAACAGAGTTGGTGCTCAATTTTCATCGTGCAATAGTATGATGCACCCAATAGAGGCACACAATTCCTTGCATAGGAAACTTGATTGTTATGAGGAGGTTATTTCACCCTCACAAGAAATGGATTGACATTGGTAATTGCTTCAAGTGTCTTCCATTGAACTACTAGAGTTTACATTTTTCTGCATGTGTGTTGGGTTTAGAGTGGATTGAGAAGAGAAATAATCTAGAACAAAAACAAGGGGTTCAACTTCACCCCATTGGCATCCAATCTCCTCCTTGGAATCTAGGGACTTGTAACGCCCCGCCACGCAACTCTAGAGGAAGTTGCAATTAACTACTCAAACGTACTATTTTTTTTTCAAATGCAAATAACATGCAAGTCCACTACCCATTGCAACAACCTCTAAGATTACGAGACTAAGATTACTTTAAAACCCAAACAAGAAACATGAATTGAAACCATAACATTTAATTACTTAACAAATTAAATACACATATATTCCATACATGATAAATTACACCAAAGCATAAGAGATACCACATGTTTTCAATTAACAATCATTTACAATACGATTACCACTCTCATTCCCCGAATGAGGTAAATCCAATAAACAAAGTTACAAATTACATCTTCCACCTCGATACAAATGAGGGGTAATAAAATTACAATAATAACTGGAAAGAATGAAGCATGAAAGAAACTGGATCCCACGAGCTCTACAACTGGGAATATCGTCCACACAAACAAAAAGATGACCCAACGGATTAAGGTGCACGTTCCACCCAACCATGTGATACCCGAAGGCTCACCCCCCATGCTAGGAGATAGTAACAAGTATTCCTAGACAATACCATCAACCTCCAAACACAGGCTAACTCACACTGACACAACCAATCACACGAACCATACAACCATAAGGATAACACAAGTACAACTCCAACATCACTGACATAAGTCACATTACTTCCAGAAATAAAACAGATCGAGTATGATAAGAAGACCATACATATAAAACCAAATACCAACTGTTGTCATAGAAAGAGTGTCATCACACAACTCATCATGGGATATCCTCTGGGAATCTTCATAGGCTCCGACCCCCACTATGAGTTGTCATGGTGGCGTCTACTGAATCTCGGCACCCATACTCACTCATGCAGAATCAAATACCTCTCGTAAAGAAAAAATAGGTGACCTTGCCATTCCAGGCCTTCCCACTTATCCCAAGCCTATACGAGCACTTGCGTCCATGAGTGAGGCTCAATTATCTTAATTAGTGTGAAATACTACCTAACTTGTAAGTACATTGATTTAGTTATCACTTGATTAAACCACCTCCGAAGGTTATCCAGTTTTCCTCTTTAGGCTCTGGCCCCTAACAGAAGCCACTCTTCTACTTGACAACATACAAAACAAAACCAATCACCAAGGGAATCCCAAGTGCATACCAATAAGATAAAACCACTCCAACTCTAGGAGGAATATATAATGAAAACCCACTCCAAACACTGGAGGAAACAAAAGTCAAAACCCTCTCCAAACACTAGAGGCAACAAAAACACATAATTCACTCCTTCCAAAGGAGACACAAACCACATACTCCACTCCTAATCCAAAGAAGGCACAAACCATCCCCATTCGTGAAAACTGGGTAAAACAACAAGACACAACTATACACCCTACCCAAGGTAATACAACGGTTGACTAACATAATACAGCAACCCCAAAAGTTAAACCCCTTCTGAAAGACTTAACAACCCTTCTAATCAAATTCCCCAAAGTGAACACAGCAAAAGGGTACATTCAAGAAGACAATCAAACAGAGAATTAACTATATATTTGGATTTCCTAAATCCACTTCCTTTAATAACATTCCACAATTTATTGCCTTAATAAAACTGATTTAATAACGTCTCTTTCAGACAAAAGATGAAATTTAAACCAAATATTTAATTCCCTATTTTCTTGTAAATAATAATAAAATAAACATTTACTTCTTCAATTTAAAAAAAATATATCATTTTAAAATAACAAATCTTGTCGTAAATTCATTTGCAACGAACAAGAACTATAATTAAAAATCGCTCTCTTAAACATTTCATTTCCTTTAATACGAATATCCCTTTCCCTTAAAATCATTCCCTTATTTAATAACTACTTGTGCATTTGACAGACAATAATAAATTAAATCTAAGGGTCTACTTTAGTTTCCCGAAAATATACAAATCTCATTTCCCAAATAGAATCTTTTTGTTAGTAAATAAATATATGTGCATGACATGCATCTCTATTAATTAAATATTCATTTAAATAAGAATGTGTTTCTAAATAAATTTAACATTCCTTTCTCATATTTAAATATTCTTATATATAACCCTTTACACATTATCCATCTTCCTTAACTAAACAAAAGATCGAAATCAATCTTAAAATGAAATCATATTACTATGAAATCAGCATTTGCATCTAATAAAATAATTTCAACATCATTATATTTAACCATAAATATATATACTCAATGTATATACAACTATATATCTGTAGACATATTTAAATATATATTTATAAAACAATTTTAATTCTAAATCATTTAAATATAACCCAACATTTGCCAATTAACTATGCAATTAAAATATTCATATATATAATATATATGTATTACATATTAAAAATAATATATAAAATATATATATACACATATATTTTATAAAAATTATAAAATCATATATTCATATATATATATATATATATATATTTACATAATATATATTATACATATTATAAATAATATATATAATATATATTATATAAAATATAAAATTTATAATATATAAAATAAAATTAAAATTAAAAAAAAAAATCAAAAAAACAAAGGCTCGTAGCCCCCAAAGCAGGGGACGCAGGGTCCATCTTGCTGGGGGCAGGGGCGGCTGTGGTGGCAGTGCTGCTCATAGTGGCGCTGCCTCCACAACAGCCTCCCATGGGGCGGATGTGGTGGTAGCCCCCTGCCTCCCCAATTTTCTTTTAATTTTTTTTTTTTTATATAAAAACTTCCCAGCTTCGCCTACAACGAATTTCTTAAAAAAAATAGTTAAATTCTTACTATAAATTAAATCAACCCTGAACATACATATTTGTATATATTTGCAAATATATCAGAATCAGTTGTTCAGAGGGATTGATTTTCACACAAAAAAAAACATTCTACAAAAGGGAATATACAGTTTTAAAGAGAGGATTTCTTTTGTTTTCTTTTCCAATTCTTTTCTATTGAACAAAATGATTTGCCATCTATTGTTTTCTTTTATTTTTCTACAAGAATCTAGTCTTTCCCAAGATTTCAACTGGGATTTTCAAATTTGTTTACAAACCAGTTTTCAAATTGAAAAACTCAAAACTCAAAACAATAACAACAAGAAAGAAAAACTTGTGATCTTGAAGTTTGAGGAAGCAATTTGATGTTGAGTTCTTGCCAATTCAACTCTTTCACAATTTCTTCCCAATATCTCCACCTTTAAATCCAAGATTCAATCCCACCAAGAAACAAAACTTTCTTTTCTTTTTTTGCAGCCAATTCTCCCCAAAATTGAAAATTAAAAAACCAAATGAAATTGTCATTTTTCTCATAAAATCTTTCCCAAATTTAGTCAAACCCCTAAAAATATCCCATCTACCAAATTTATTGCAAATTTGGAGATATTTTCATTTTTAGAATTTAAAACAAAATTGCTTTCAAAATGGATTTTTTATATATTTAAAAAAAAATCTTTTTTCAACAAAAAGGGAACTTAAAACTTTTTAAAGAAATTCTTTTACATACTAATTTTCAAAAAATGCAATTTCAATATATTTTCATTTTTTTAATTTTAATCAAAATATCTATTAATTCCAAAACAAATGACTTAATTCAACTCATCACCATTAATTTAATTAATTAATAAAATAAATCTAATCCAAGATTAGATTATTTTATTAATTAAATTAAATTAATCAATAAAATAACTAACATTTCCAACATTACAATTAGATAAATTTAATCATCAATTTAACTACACAAGCCATTTATATACCTTTTCCACTTGCAATTAAATAAATCACGGAGAGAAGAACAACAAAGAAGCAACTTAACCTGACTAAAACCCGACGACACACTATGACTAGGGTGATGACTTGGCACGGAAAACCTAGCTACTATCTCCCAATCAAATACGGTTGGCCAATGGACATGCTCAACCCTTGAAATCAGGTGGAGTCGATATCCTGTACCTGTCAACCTACGAACAAAGAGCTTATTGAACATGCATATATATAACATAATAAACACACCGTAAAGAGGAAATTGCGGAATCGTAGGGCACTCACAAGCGAGTGATGTGATCTCATCCCCTTCACCAATACACTCATCATAGACTGACAGTTCCATCATAAACAAATATTTCATGCAATAACATGTTACAATAACTAATCATCATTACACCAATTAAAACCTGTCAAATAAAGCATCAGATAAGGTACATCACATCACACAAATAGACTGTCGCTCTATAAGTAGCGATCAAATAACACACACATGATAAAGTATCTCAATAACCAAAAAACACATCCAAGCAAACAAGGACACATTGTCCAGCCAGAAAGAAAAACAAAGGGGTATTACAGGACTTGTAATCAACATCTACAATAGTACACCATCTCTTCCATTATTTTCTAAGAACCTTCATTGTATTGCCTCCATGTGATTGAGGACAAGCCTGATAAATTTGAAGGAATGAATCTGATTGATCTAAAATACAGAGCAAAACAAGTCACCTCGATCACTCTCATTTGTAGAGATCTTTTTTTTCATTTTTGGCTCCCACGATGCAAGGTTTATACCATCCCTCCCATTCAGCTTGGCATCAAAATAACTGCCCCTTAAGTGTTTCTTAGTCCTTCTTCTCGTGTTCAGATCATTTTCTCGTGAAAAAGCATGGATTGATTTCTAAAAAAATTTCCTCCTTAACAATGTGTAAAACACTCCTTTTTTCCCTCGAACCCCCTCTTTAAGATAGATGGTGACAGCCTCATAAAGGCATCATTTTGAGGAAACCATTTGTCGGCATGATGTCAAGCAAGAAAGGATCTATCGCCTTTTATGCAAAACCCCAAGCTACAATAGAGGCTCCTCAAAATATTTACCCAAAGAGAACACAATGAAATGATCTCGTGATCTTGAATTGTTTCACGGGTAACATTCTTTCTCTAGGCTTGGAATGTCCACAAATCCTTCCCATCACATCCCTTAAAGATGGAAATAAAAGCTTGGCATTCAAATTTTGAAATGCCCCCCCAATTCCTATTGCATTGATTACTCCTTGATATACAGTGCCATCAACAAGAAATCCCATGCTAACTTAGCACAATGGCAGAGAATACAATAATAATGGTAGTTGGACCACCTTTTGAAGTGACATGGGAATGATTTCCCAATTTATTTCTATGAATTGGAGTATGGTTAGGTGGAAAGTGTGATATTGAGATAACCATCTCAAATAGAGCACAACCAACTCAATTACTCCCTATGATTTATATTTCAATAATACGGTGGAATATTAATTTAATATTGTAATAATTGTTAACGACCTTTCCATACTTTACAAACTATTGGTTAATTTGGACCTCTTGTAACAAATGTTCTTCTATTAATCAAATAAACATTATACTAATGATTATTGATTTATCCTTTGTGAAATAACTGACTAGTGATAAAAATATAAACAATACTCTATACAAATCTAGTTGGTACATTCTTAATTAGTAATTGTAATATTTGATACTAAATATCATAATAATTTTGGTCATTTAGCTAACATTTCCTCTTTCTTGCACCTTTTAACACTTTCATGCCCTAGCTAAGGTTTCATAGTTGTATAAGTCATTGATATTATTTTAATTGTTTCATAAAACTAACCAATATTAACATATGTCCTCCCTCTCTTGATCTCATGAAATTAATCTTTATAATATATGGATTTGTCATGCCCATAATTTTACACCATGGACACAATACAACCATTTTTTTTTTAAAAACAAATAATAACAAACCACCACTAATCACCAACCATGGCTAAGCATGATATGTAAACTACATGCATCCAACAAGTTGTTTGTGCAACATTGTCATGGACGCATCACCCGGGAGCAAGGGTGTGGGGAGTGAGAGCAATACAAATAGTGTGGGTCCTATCAAGCACACCCTAATTCGAAAGGGTTGATTCTAGTATTCTAGGACTTTTGAGTTGCTTTCACATTTGATAGCATAAATTATTTAGCAAAACACCTCTCTGAGGACCATTATGATATTATCCTTTAACAATAATTTAATAATGGTAATAATGGTATTTAATCAATATATTAGGAATGTGATTCTTGTTATTAAATTGATAAGCCAATAGTAGGACTACTAGTTATCCATCATAACATTAATAACATTATCTTTATTTAACCAAATTAATAGCTAGCATACATATTGTAGACATCTAAACTTAATCACTTCCATATGATTAAATTTACCACATTTCCGTCTACCATATTAATATTAATTTATTAAATTAATATTATACCTTTGGTCTCATAACGGTAAAGTATTTAATTTAATAATTAATACTTTATCTTTCACCTTATTCCTCTCTAAATTAAATAAATACGCTAATTTATTTAATTTAGTCATTTTCCCCTTTTTGATTTAAAATCAATTTAAAATTCCTTACTTTCTCTCTCCTTGTCACATCCTCCATAACCTTGCTCTAATTTGAATTAATTTAATTAATTCATGATTATGATGTGCATTCTCTTAATCAGAGATTAATGTCACATCCTCCTACATTTGTCACTTGCCTCTAATCTTCCATTAATTAGCTTAATCCAATGTTTGCACAACCTTAACCAAGGTCATTAGCTAAATTTAACACCACTTTTTGGTCAATTCTTCCATTTTTCCTTTTTGGATATTGACCCCCTTTCCCATGTGAATTTTTAATTCACATTTATTTGTCCTAGGTTCATCTCCTTTATATGTGAATTTTTAATTCACATTCCATTCTTCCAAGGCTTCTAGAATCTTGGACTTGTCACAATCGCCACATGTGACCAAGTCCCACCTTTTTGGAGCCCACCTTTTAACCTCTAGATCATCCTAGGAATGTGAATTTTTAATTCACATTTATATCCCCAACCACCTTTCTTTTTCCCACGTAGATTTTTGAGGAATTCCAAAATTCCTCAAATGTCCCTTTCACTCCCACTTGGAGACAAGGAATCCCTTTTTGAGAAAATCTCCTCACTCCCCAAGGTGCATGTCATTTTTCCACCTCATGTACCTTCTTGACACCTCACTTACACCTCATATCCCTTTGTCCACTTCACCCTCCACATGTCAAGATGTGAGGGCTTGTGGGTTCTCAACCCACAATAGCCCTTCATCTTGGCCTTGTTGGAGTAATCTTGACCGTTGAATTCTCTAGAGAATTCAAATTCTTCTATAAATACCCCCTCCTTAAGGGCATTTTCAACACTTTTGCATTCTCATAACTACATGCTGCCAATTTGAATCCTCAATCCTCTACCATCATCTAGCCATCTTTTTAATCTTTTGCACCTCTAATCTTGCATCTAGTCACTCAAACAATCATCTAAGGAGCACACAAACCATTCCAAGCAAGGGCGAATCAAAGAGATATCAACAGCAAGGGAGATAAAATTGTTTGTGTTTCATTTTATTTGTTTTCCTTTTCGTTGTATCACTCTTTTGGCTAATCTTGAGGTGTCCTTGGTATCTTATCATTTCACATTTTCTTAGTTATTTTGCACATTTAAAGTAGGATAGATATTAAGGTATCACATTTCTGGCACGCTCGGTGGAACCCACACATGGGTCTTGCATTTAACGTCTCTTTTGGTTAAGAATTTTGCAGGAAAAGCTCGTAGAAAGGCGGCAGCGCCCTCTGCTTTACCGCAGAACGGCGGCAGCGCCCTCTGCTTTACCGCAGAACGGCGGCAGCGCCCTCTTGGCCACCTGAAAGTTTTATTCTTTCTAACACGTTTGTTGCAATTAGGAATATATTTAGAAGGTTTTACTAACACTTTCTTGCAGTGGGAGGGGCACAACTTTTCATTTTTTAAATCTGACAAACTTTGTTGCAGAAAGGCGGTAGCGCCCCCGCAGAAAGGCGGCAGGGCCCTCGCAGAAAGGCGGCAGCGCCCTCACAGAAAGGCGGTAGCGCCCCCGCAGAAAGGCAGCAGCGCCCCCGCAGAAAGGCGGTAGCGCCCTCGCAGAAAGGCGGCAGCGCCCCTGCAGAAAGGCGGTAGCACCCCAAAACAGCATAGTTGGGAAGGTAAAATAGGCATTTTGGCTTCGTTTTTGCTCTAGTTTTTTGCTATTTTCACGTGATAACTCTCTAATGTTGTTCTGGAAAGAATATTGTTGTTTTTCACTAACGTTTTGCAGTGTATTAGGGCGTTATTGATCAAAGAGTGAAGAAAAAGACAGCTAACATTTGTTTGCAGGGTCATCTATGTAATCATATTTTCAAAAGAGAATTTTTTTTTTTTGCTGTTTTGGAACATAGTCTAATTAGGAGGATTAAGCTTCACTGCTTGCTGTGGTTGTTTGCTATTGTGTTACCCAAGGGGATATTAATTCATTTTCACTTTCCCCTTGCACTTCGTGTGAGCCTGGGGAGTAGTTGGAAATGGTTAGTATCTTCTTTTTAGTGCGACCTGCTTGGGGATTTCATCACCCCAAGGGACGATTCCAACCACGCGTACCGGCATGGTATATAAAGGGGGAGAACGAAAGTTGTACCCCAATCCAGTTGCGTCGTAATTGGCAGAGCGTCGAAGCTAGGGTGATACCTAGATAGACGTGAAGAGTTGGTCCGAGCCTTTTAGTATCTCGCTGGGATTTCCGACTCACGCTTGTGATGGACTGGTGTTCACGGTTGTGCCTCACATACCGAGAGTATATCGAGGACTCCCTAGAAGCCTTGTGCATCCTAGATTAATACTTTGCCTTGCCATACCCATAATATTAATCATAGGATTGTGCTTGCTTGAGGTGTTTT
Organism: Sequoia sempervirens; assembly: GCA_007258455.2. Classification (NCBI taxonomy): domain Eukaryota; kingdom Viridiplantae; phylum Streptophyta; class Pinopsida; order Cupressales; family Cupressaceae; genus Sequoia; species Sequoia sempervirens. The sequence continues at coordinate 46,632 of VDFB02021903.1, read as the reverse complement.
CTTGTGAAAAATCTGTCAAAATTTTGATACTTTGGACTTGTTTTATCATTTTGTGTCCTTGCCATAGCCTTTTCCATCAAAACCAAACTTTGTCTCATCACAAAAAGGTGGCAGCGCCCCTGCAGAAAGGCGGTAGAGCCCCTAATTTACTGCAAAAAGGCGGTAGCGCCCCTGATTTATTGTAGAAAGTTGTCTACGCCCCTGCAGAAAGGCGGTAGCGCCCCTGATTTACTGTAGAAAGGTGGTGGCGCCCCTGATTTACTGCAGAAAGCTATCTACGCCCTTGATTTTGCTATCAATGCCCTAATCTCTGCTGCATAAGGGCGGATTTTCCCTCCTGAACACCCAAAATTCCTTCATTTGGACCCATTTAGTCTCTAAACCATCATTTAACCATTCCCAACCATTACCTCATCATCCCAAGCCTTCGTTTTGTCACTTTAAACCTTCAAAAACCCCCGTTTGACCATTTTAAACTTCCATCTCATTATTCCAAATTTTCGTTCAACCATTTTAAATCTCCATACATTTTCCACAATTATCCTTAATCCCCTATCCATTCTAATTTCTCCCTAATCCACCAATAATTTCTTACCATTTGCATCTCCAAACATCACCCATAACCAAACCGTCCTAACCTTGTATTACAAAGCGGTTACCCAAATTGACCATAGCACTTGAACTTGATTATTGGTCTTTAACTTCGACCCCAATCAATTTGCCTCCATCTTGAGGTGAATTCGGTGGCGTAAGTTATCATCTTCGACCCAATCAATCCATTCCTACCTTAAGGTGGATTCGGTGTTGTAATCACCCTCTTAATCTATTAAAGCTCTTGGTTGTTAAGGGTAACTTCCTTTAATCAAACTCAAGGTCTCCCTCTCATCTCTTACCATCCAATAGTCTAAATCCAAATCCAAATCCAAATCCAATCAAATCCAATCCAAATCCAAATCCAATCGAATCCAAATCCAATCAAATCCAAATCCAACCAAATACAATCTAATCAAATCCAAATCCAAATCCCATCAAAATCCAAATCTAATCCAATCCAATCCAAATCCAAATCTAAATCCAAATCCAAATCCAAATCCAATCAAATCCAATCCAATCAAATCCAATCCAATCCAATCTAAATCCAATCCGATTAATCGAAATCCAATTGGATCCAATCCAAAACCCATCACAATCAAATCATTCGACAAAGACATTAACCTACTCGTCTAGCATTTGCATGCCCGTTCAGACCCATTTACAAGCAAAGAAAATGGCCGACCGTCAAGCTCAAAATGCCCAATCCAATAATCCCCAAGATCCCAAAAACACCTCATCAGATCCTCACAAAGGTACCAACATCACTCATGATCCCCATAATGGTACTTCATCGCACTCCAACACTGAGAATAAGAATAACTCGCCACATGGAGAAGAGAGCATGGTTAATCAACCTGAACTCACACTTGAGGAACATTTTAGCAATCCTGCCAATGTGCAAATGACTGATCGTTTGCTTGCAAAGCATGGGGAAGAAATCTTGGCCCACTTGATTGAGAAGGGTGTTAAAGCCCCCTCCAATGTTGACTTGTCCAAATATAGGGGTGCCCCATCTAACGTACTCCAAGAGTCCCAAAATGCACCCGAAGGTTCGTACTTCTCCTATGTTCCTCCAGTCGAGGGTTGGCACCAACCTGAATTTGGCAATGTCGTTCTTTATCAGGTTAATTATCCCCCACACGCTTCGACCTCAGCTATAGGTGGACCTCAAGGGCCTGATCCCAATAATCCTTTTGCTTATGGCATGCCACAAAACGTCCCACAACCTCCGCCATTAACATTAACTGCACCCCCTCCTTCGAACCCACCTACAGTCAACATTGGGGGCACCTCCTTTGCTACATCGCTTCCGCCTCTCGGGACCACCAACATACCACCTTAACAGGTTCACCAATCTACCATTCTGCCTCAATTATCTCCACAAGGCACACCCCAGCTGAACATTCCGAGCAGAACCCAACAACCCCCTTTACAAAATACGCCTACGCAACCTCCGCCATCTCATCCGCAACAACTTATACATAATACTTTGGCCTCTTCACAACAACCATCCTACCAATCACAAGGCAATCCATCTCAACCTACTGCCCAAACCATATCTCCCTTTCTCGCGTCCCTTTTGCGTCCAAAGGTCCAACCACAACATAATATCCCACCTCAGTCCATACAACACTCGACGCCACAACAACAACCTCCACAACACTACTACTATCATAATCAACAACAATTTCACCAACAACTATTTTATGTGACCTCCCAACAATCACAACAAAGCCAATACCCCCAATACCAACAAACCAACGCACAACAATGCCCCCAATACCAACAAACCAATGCGCAACGTCCCATCCAAGTTTCCCAACAACCTGCCCCACACTCTTATCAAACAAATCCATATTATGCCCCACAACAACAACCCCCATATCAACAGAATCCCTCGTCCTACCAACAAACCATGTCGTCATCCAATCATCCAAACCCATATTTCAACAATCTGACGCCCTTTCAGCAAGATCCTTCATCATTCTATCATCAATATCCCCCCAACCCACCACCAGCTAGCTCGGATTTGTTGGAAATCAAAGCTGCACTTAAGGACCTTCAAGCAGGGGGCACAAAACAATCATTCAAATTTGAAGATATATGCCCATATCCGTTTGATCCATCCATCTCATTGATCCCATTCCCTAAACATTTCGAGATTCCAAAATTTGACAAATACAAGGGAGACAAAGACCCTAAGGCTCACTTGCAGGAGTTTTATGCACAGTGTCAAGAAGTCATGTACAGTGATAACTATCTCTTGCGCTTGTTCCCACGAAGCCTAGCAAGCCATGCCCTAGATTGGTTCATGACTCTCAAAAAGGGGTCTATAAAAACTTTTGCAGACTTATCAGAGCAGTTTGTATCCTACTTCTCTTTCAATTTGCAAAAGGATACAGACACCTTAGATCTCTTGAAAGAGAAACAACGTGATGGAGAAACCTTTACCAGCTACCTCCAACGGTGGCATGCATTAGCTAGTCGAATGAAAAACCCTTTGAAAGAAAGGGACATGGTCACTCTTTTCATGGAAAATTCTCATCCTGACATGGCCCACAACTTTAGACTACATTGTGTCACCACTTTCGCAGAAATAGTGGAAAAAGGACCTATCCTTGAATGTGCCCTTATTGCTAAAGGACACATCAAAATACATAGTCATGACAAAGAAAGGTCATTTGGAGATAAACCACAGTTCTGGAATAAGAACAAGAATGCGGTAAATGATGGAGTGACAGACACCAAACATGTCCAAATAGTTAATACATCCCAAAAGCAACAACAGTCTATACCCAATGCCATATCTGTACCACAGGGGGCACCTCATCCCCCTCAACAGTCAAACCAAAATAATCGGGGGAACACCAAACGTTAATACGCCCAATTGGGTGAACCCCTGAGTGTTGTTTTTAATAAATTGTTACAAATCAATTACCCCATCGCATACCTTGTCACCAAGCCATTCGACGAGTCAAAACCTAAACCAGCATGGTTTAAGGAAAACGAGTATTGTGACTTCCATAAGATCAAGGGACACTCATTAAATAAGTGTCAGGGTTTGAAAAATTATGTCCAAGATCTCATTGATCGAGGAGATATCAAGGTTGACCCCAGTCAACCTTCGTCGTCCAATGCTCAACTACAAATATATCAAAATGCCTTCCCAAATCATAGTCAAGGTCCTAGCACCTCCACTAGTCATCCCCAAAACAACAACACCAATAATGTGAATTACAAGAATGTGCCCTTCAATTATGAAGGTGTTATTCATTACATTGAGCAGGTCGAACCCCAAGTATCCATGATACACGTTAAAGCCAAAGACCCTCAATGTGCTGTGACTACACAATGAGCCCGCATCACCGTCCCTGCAGCCTCCACACCCATCCAACCCGCTCCTGTAAACTCTCAATATAACATTCTTGATCACCTAAGGAAGACCCCCGCTCATATGTCCATTTTGGATTTGCTTAAGTCTTCCCCGGTACATCAAGAGATCCTCAATAGAGCCTTGCAAGAGACCCACGTACCGAATGATATCGACCCCACACAATTCCAAGCTTTGGTGGGACACTTGGCTTTGTCTCATCACCTCCACTTCAGCTAAGATGATATGCCCAACATTGACATTAATCACAACCGCCCCCTACATATCGAAGTCATAGTCGCCCGTCATAAAATAAAAAGGGTCTTGGTAGATAATGGCTATGCCCTCAATTTATGTACTTTGAAATTCATAAAATAGGTAGGGTGTACTCAAGCGGACCTAAGCAACCAGATAATTACAATCAAAGCTTATGACAATGCAGAGAGAAATTCAGAAGGAATCATTAGTCTCCCTATCCAAGTGGGACCTGTGCTCCAATATATTACCTACCATGTCCTTGATCTGGACTTACCGTATAATCTCCTCCTTGGCCGCCCATGGCTCCATGCTATGCGAGCCATCCCATCCACGTACCATCAATGCCTCAAATTCCCAGTCAACGGATAGGAGGTCACCATCTATGCCGACCCCCAACTGTTTGAGTATTGTCGAGCTTTAGAAGCATCTTTTCCCCATTTACATTATTATCCTGGGGTCGAAATGGGGGCATCCCAGTCGTTATCCTCCAATCCATCATCCACCGTAATCACCACTCCATCCTCCGCCACTAATCCTTCAGTCACTAGAGTCCAGATCATCGACAAAGGGTGCGGTGTGTATGAGATGCATACGACTCTCAATGTAGCCACCATGCCACCGTCGCCACATGAGTACGGTCAACCTTCACATGCCACACAAAAGGAAGACAAGATCATCACCTTCAGCGGTAAAAACATTCCTACTACCACTTTTAGATCTCCGAGTGTCAAGGTCGATGCACCAGAGGAAGACATAAGCCAATGGGTATACCGAGAAGAGCCCGAACCAGAAACTCCTCTAAAGAAATATTTTCAAGAAAAGTATCCTTGGCCAACAAAATTCATGGAAAAGCATAACTATCAAGGTAGAGGCCTAGGCAAAGAGGAACAAGGGCTGTTGCAACCCAATGATACACCACAGTCACCAAAAAAGGTAGGAATTGGGTATGACAGGAAACAGAAAAGCCTCACAACATCATCTAATACTTCTCATAGTATCACCATGGACGAGGGCTCATTGGAAGACATACCCGAGGAGGAATCCATCATACATGCGTACGGCGATGTCGATCATGCTGACTTATCATCCATGTTCGAATGCTTATCCGTTTGCACCATCAGCCTATCCCTTCGTCACCCTGAACTCATTGATTGGGATCTACATAACACCACACCTGTTAGTATGTCTACGGACACGTATGTCAACCTTATGGGATTTGGGGAGGATGAACACTCCAGTTGCAAAAACAAAAATAAAAATAAGAAAAATAAAAAGAGGTCATCTAGTGAAAACCTCCCTGAGGCACTTCCTGACCTAGAAAAAGTAAAAATAAAGGACGTATTTGAAGGCAAAAACCTCGAAGAGGTGCCGAAAGATGGAGATGTTCATCTTCCCCTTATGGGAACTCAACTATCTGCCAGATCATCCATCCTGATTGAGGAAACGCAGGAAGTTAAAGTGGGAACTGCTGAAAGTCCGAAGATCACCTATGTAGCCAAGTCACTCTCTAAACAAGAGTATCCGATCTTTGTGCAGCTACTCCGGGAAGGAATCATTAACTTTTCCTGGTCATACTCAGATATGCCAGGCTTAGACCCTGCTTTGGTGGTTCATCACTTGGACATTCGCCCAGACGCCAAGCCTATCAAGTAAAAACTCCGTAAGATGCATCCGCAAGTTGCATTGTTAGTTAAGAAGGAATTGGAGAAGCTACTGGACGCGGGTTTTATCAGACCTATTGACTACTCCGAATGGATCTCCAATATAGTTCCAGTTGCCAAACCCAACGGAGACATTCGGGTCTGCATGGATTTCAGGGATCTCAACAAAGCTTGCCCAAAAGACGATTTCCCTCTTCCTAATATTGACATGTTGTTCGACATAACAGCAGGACATGAGATGTTATCCCTTATGGATGGCTTCTCCGGTTATAACCATATCTGAATTGCACTTGAAGACCAACACAAAACTGCCTTCACAACTCCTTGGGGAACCTTCTGTTACAATGTTATGCCCTTCGGTCTCAAAAACATGGGGGCAACATATCAGAGAGCCATGACAGTTATCTTCCATGACCTCATCCATATCATCATGGAAGACTATGTTGATGACCTATTAGGGAAGTCCAAAACACGAGCAGAACATCCCGCCATCCTGAAGAAGATATTTGAACGGCTAGAGCATTATAAGTTGCGGCTGAACCCGAAAAAGTGTGTCTTTGGGGTCACGTCAGGGAAATTGTTGGGTTTCATAGTCTCTCGTAGAGGTATTGAAGTTGATCCTGCCAAGGTAAAGGCTATTCTGGACATGCCGCCTCCATGCAATCTAAAGCAGTTAAGGAGCCTCCAAGGAAAAATGCAGTCCATCCGTCGGTTCATAGCTCAGCTCGCAGATAAATGTCAGCCATTTACCCATCTTTGAAGAAAGATTCCACCTTCCCGATGGACTCCAAAGCGCCAAAATGGTTTTGATAAAATAAGGAATACCAGCTCATCCGGCTTTATTTTGATGTCGTTTAATATTCTAGGAAAACCTCCTCCTTTATATCTCGCTACTTCAGCTTACTAGTATTGGTCAAATAATACGATGAGTCACTCTAAGGGAAAGGGAAATTCACTACATCACTTAACACTAGTTGGCTATGAGTTAAATTACTCCCCTATGGAAAAAGCTTGCCTAGCACTGGTTTTCAGTACACAGAAACTCCACCATTACATGCTCAGTCACCCAGTCAAGTTAATCGCTAAAATTGATCCCTTGAAGTATCTGCTATCTAGAACCACTTTGAATGGCCACATGGCCAAATGGGTCATGCTCCTCAGTGAATTTGACATAGAGTATGTAGAGCGTAAAGCCATAAAAGGACAGGTTATTGCTGATCAATTGGCCGAAGCACCATTGGTAGATGCTTACCCCTTAGACACCTAAATTCCCATTTAGTCTATACGGTGACGTAAGCATCAATTTGACATTATATTTCGCATGGCTCATACAAATCTACAATGGACTGGGTGGAATTTGGCTAGTCACCCTCAAGGTACTGGCATCCCAAAAATCATTCGTGATAGCGCTCACCAACAACATGGCAGAATATGCAGCCTCCTCAATTAGCCTCCTAGAATTGTAAAACAAAGGGCACATTGGCTAATTACTTGAAAGCCCTCGTGGACTGCTGGTTATCGCATGCCACGATGAATTTCACAAAGGGATGATAAACTCACCCTATAAATGCATTGGTGGGATTTTATTTCTAAGAAATATTTCTAATTTCCATATTAGCGACTAAATCCTCGTATAGAATAGCAGTTGGATGCTATGGAGCATTTATTGTTCTTTGATTGACATGCCGGTTGATCGAATAGAGGGGCTTTGTTTCCGCGCATACCCCCGCTACCTGGCAAGTGCGGAGCACCAAGTTCCGCCTCGAAGCGTTCGTTATGGTCGGCAAACCAATGTCCTCAATCTTCAACCGCCCTGGATACATCATTGCTGGTGATACAATTTTATCGCCGCTGGGTGGCGATGGAATCCTCCTCGAGATGTTCTATCGAGGGTTCTAAGCTCAAACGGGTACTAACGGAAGTACATGGTGGTATTACGCAGGGGCTCCACTCAAATGAAGGGTTCTGGCCAAAAGAATCTTACGGGCTGGATACTATTGGCCTACCTTGGAACACGATGCTTGCGACTTTGTCAAGAAATGCCTTCCATGCCAACAGCATGCGGATTTGATTCACACTCCAGCACAAGATCTTTAGCCTCCCTCGGCACTGCCATTTTCTCAATGGGTTTCCGAATTTTGATTGGAAAAGATTCCACCCACCATCATCCCATCGCCATACATTCATCACACCTAGAATCCAAGTACTTCCACCAAATGGGTGGAAGCAATGCCACTCTCACAAATCACCGCATCGATTTAACCAACCTCACCATATATTCTCTGTAGATATGGTATCCCATCCACCATCATTTCTGACAACGGAAAACCATTCAAGAACCAAGCCATGAAACACCTATGCGATACCTTCCATATTCAGCACCGTTGGTCAATGTCGTATTACCCCAAGGGTAATGGTCAGGCGGAAGCGACCAACAAAACCCTCATCCGTATTCTCAAAAAGGTTGTCAATAACACTGGACGAGATTGGCACCTCCACATTCACCCTGCCCTCTGGGCATACCGCACATCCATCCGCACCCCAACAGGCGCCACCCCATACTCTTTAGTATACGGAGCTGAAGCCGTCTTGCCAATCGAAGTTGAGCTCCCCTCATTGCGAATTTCTTTGAAGAACCTCATCAACGAAGAAGATGCCCATGTTGCACGCCTTGCGCAGCTGGAGTTACTAGATGAACGAAGAGTACGGGCCTATGACCACCTACAAGCATACCAGAACCATCTCAAGTGTCATTACAATAAAAAGGTCCGCCCTAGATAATTCCAGGTTGGAGACATTGTTCTCAAGGAAAATCAACGCACTCAGCAAGACCCTGACAAGAAAGGCAAATTTGAGGCCAATTGGTTGGGGCCCTATATTATCACTGCCAAATATGGATCTGGAGCCTAAAGATTGACTACTCTGGAAGGAGATCCCCCTTGACGAATCTGCCAATATTCTCCATCCTAAAAGGTTCTTAATGCTTTTAAGTCCAATTTTGATCTAATCTACCAAAAAATCAAAAATCAAAAAATCAAAAAATCAAAAAAATCAAAAAAATCAAAAAAATCAAAAATAAAAAAAGTGACAAAAAAAATCAAAAAATAGTAAAGAGAAATAAATCTGTCCTATGGTGAAAAACACCTCTTGGTGGCGCCTTGGATAAGTATGGATGGTGAAAACCTGTCAGCAGGCGTCATCCATAAAGGGTTTAATCACTATCTACCTAGCATCCTAGTTATTTTGTGCTTTCATCCGCCCTTTCATCCCCACCCACATCAGCCTAGGACGTTTGGTATTTGTTGATTGAGCACTGGACGACTCATCTTACCTATCCCTCATCCTGAGCTTTTCTATATCCCACTTTGAGCTTATGTCTTTCAGTCGGTCTGTGTCGTCATATAGGATCATCCATCGTGTCGATCTCCATCTAGATCTCATCCTCTCGCGTCACTTTCCTCCTATGTCGAACTACGTTGCCCCTGCGCTTTCACGTAGGCAAGGCCAATCACTCGATCTGCCCCCGGGGCATTTTTGGATCAACCTTGTTTTGGTCCTCCATCGCTTCATCTCCAGTAATCTCTTTTCGCTTTTATCCATGGTTTTTTTATTGAACTATGTTGCCCTTGTGCTTTCACGTAGGCAAGGTTGGTCATTTGGTCCTCCCCCGGGGCATTTGTCTGTCACGTTTTGTGTCTTTCATCATCGGTCACCATTGTCTTCTTCCCACTTTATCCATGGTCTTTTTCCATGAACTACGAGGGCTCTGTGCTTTCACGTAGGCAAGGCCAATCTCTGATCGGCCCCCGAGCCCCTAGATCTTTAGGTTGTGTCTTGTCTCCCTTGTGTTGTGTCATCAAGCTATGCCTTTATCTAGTTGGTCCTTAACAAACAAAACCCACTTGTACCAACGAATCCAATCAATTTTGAATATGCTATATCATATCGATCTCTTCACTTAGTATCCATCATAGGTCTCAGCAGGATACATCCTTCCTAACAGACCTCATCAATTCCATCTATCCCCTTGATCCTATGGCAATGGACATTTGAAATTGATTGCGATCTTTTGATGCTTTTGGTTTTTGTTTATCATTTGAGCTCCCTATGATCACTTGTCAAGGCCACCATAATCCATCATATTATGGCGTGTTTTGAATGATCTACATAGGGGCATATCTTGATCTTTTCTTTGATTGTGTCTTCTTGGTTGTCCCACATAGTACCCACCAAGATCCTAGAGGTCTTGTGTTATGTTGGGGCATCCTTTCGTGCTTGTGGTTATCTCAATACCGGACCCGAACAAGGTTTTCGTGACTTTGGGGGTATTGGGATAGCCTTCTTGTCTGGCGTGTTTGTCACATGTATTAGACACTAATCTACCTTGGTCCTCCATACCTTGGTGTATCGTGTCTCATGCTATAGCAAAAACCAGTGCTCCAAAGATGGTAAATTGAATTAGGATTGCATTATCATTGCATTAACACTCACTCTATGGTTTTGGTTGTGCAAATACTTTCCCTCATTCTTTGCCCTTCTTCTCAAGATACTGATAATTTTTGACAGATGCCAAATGACATCCATCTTCACAATCACCACATACCCACCTCCCATTATCATGTCAGTTCTTATTGGCACTTATGGCCGTGTGTTACTTCCTCTAAAATTATACTATGCCATACATCCATCGTCACTTGCATTACGTGTTAGGTCTATCGCCACCTGCATCATCACATGTTAGGTCCACCTATACTTCGCCACCTGCATCACAAAGTGTTAGACGCATAATACATCACATCCTGCATATATATAATATTCATACAAAATCCATCATACACATATACATACATGACAAATAAATCAACTAGGCATCCATATATGTAAATTATCATAGATCCCATAGGCACACATAACATATCACCATACATCAATAAAACTATTCATATTCCATAAGTACATATATCTAATCATCCACATAAATCAACGCATACGCATAAATAAAATTATTCATATTCAATCATCCATGGGAACATTTCATGAACATGAGCATAAATAAACCAACACATGAACATAAATAAACCACTGCATCCATCCATATAAACATGTAATACCATATACACATGCATATAATCACCCATCTACATGGTGTCAATAAGAACTATCCCATATCAAAATAATATAATGTCTGTCACATGTCCATCATACATCACATAATAAAATACAAAATCCAGAGATATAGAACATCTCTGATCTCTGTCAAAAAAATCCTACACACCCCATCCTGCATCTGTCAAAAACTCAGTAGCCTATCACCTCCCAAATGAACTCCCCACGTCTGATCTCTGTGGAGACTCAGGTCCTGCTCCTCTGTCTGGTGAAACACCTAGTGAATCACTAAAACCACGTGTCTGTGTCCCCAATGACTGAGATGGCGCTGACATCTGAGGTGTCTGCCTGGTATAATGGAATAACCGCTGAGACGGGTCTGGAACTGAATGGTAGTATGCGGCCATCCAAAATCCTACCTCTCTCGCGTTCTCCTCCCGCTCCGCAACCTATACCTGAGCGAAATTCCACTCCTGCCGATATCTGTCTCGATCCCTGGTGATAGCTCTCCTCTCTTGCTCCCAGGCCTCCTGAGCTAACCGACACTGTGCCAACTCCACCTGTAATCTATCCCTCTCTCTCTCCACCATCTG
>VDFB02021903.1:0-34950 GCA_007258455.2 Sequoia sempervirens | reverse complement strand
CCTGCTACCCTCACCATAGGATGAACAGGCGTAATCCTCTCCCATAACCTGTTCCGAAACCACCTCTAATACCGCTCCGTCACCACTAGTACCTGCTCTCCTCCTGTCCTCTCTGGATAAGCCTCCTGTCCTACTGCCATCAATGATGCCCTAGCCATCGCTGGTGATATGCGGCCTCCCCATGGCATCTCTCTGCTATATCGCCGATACAAGATAGATGCCGTCGGGATATCCTGTATCCTCCCAAACTGTCTCAGCACTCTGTCTGGTCGATGCGACTCTACTATGCATGGTAGAGTACCAATAATAAAACATCGGCTCAGGAAATATCCCTTATGCCTCCCCGTATCTGACCATCTCCTGAACTGACGTAACCTATATGGCTGCCACTCTATCTCCCCCGAACGTAGATCATCAAATGCCCTCCTCCACCCCTCCATATCACCCTGCATCTCATAGCGGAAAATCCACCCTCTCTCCTCCCCATACAACCAAGCCATGGGCTCATGGTCATCCGCTGTCCCCTCCCTCACCACTACCGGTCTGGTCACGGCAATATGCTCCCACGCCCAAATCTACAATAATGTCACATGTGTCGCACTCGAGATCTCCCGATAGCAGATCCCGTGCATATCCCTGTACAGCTGCGCCAATACACAGGAACCCCACGAAAATGGTCCCCCCCGCCACTCAATAATGTGGCGGATCACCTCCATATACCGCAGGCTATATGTCCATCTGCTCCGATCTGGTAGCAGTATCCCACTAATCAATCCATACAAGAATAATGGTAAAGCTGGCACCCCTATAGTCAAACACTCATCCAAATCCAAATGCCCCTTCACTAGGGGCAGCCTCACATGACCGAACAAAACTCTCAAAGTCTCGTCTAACGCTGCCCCAGTAGACACCACCTCGCTCACTAACCGGCCGACAATCGGTAGTCTCAAAATACGCCACACTTCCTCCAATGTCACGGTCATCTCTCCTGTAGGAAGATGGAACGTCGATGTCTCTGAGCTCCATCTCTCTATCAATGCTGTCAGCATCGCCAGATGGGCTCTAACCACTGGAAACTGAACACAATGCCCCAACCCTGCATGATCCAATGCTGCCTGGTCCTCCCCGTTCATCGCAGCTCTCATCACCGCCAACACCTCTGATCGTCGCTCGTGCACTCGTAGTCGCTCAAAGCTCTGCATACATGCGCATTTTCCCATTAGTCCCTTTTTTTGTTTATCTTATTTTTACATTTTTTTTGCCTCCCTTCGTCTGCCCCCCGCAGAGCGGCTCTGCCCTACGCAGGGCGGCGGGACCGCCGCAAGTAGGGCGGCGGAACCGCCCTCGCAGAGGAGCGACACCGCCCCGCGTAGGGCAGCGGAACTGCGCCCGCAGAGGAGCGGCACCGCCCCGCGTAGGGTGGCAGGTCCGCCCCTGCCGTGGGGTGGGGACCCAGCCCTCGCGGTGGCTCATGCATTGCGGAATACCAGCCAGTAGTGGAACCGCCAGCGCCTTGATGACTCCGCCCATGGTGGCGAAGATGCCAGCGAGGCGTGACTCCATGTGAAGGCTCCGCCCCAGGTCGCAGCGGCTACGCCCCAGCTTGGGGCGGCTCCGCCCTAGCCCAGTTTGCCACCCTTGCACTTTCTCCTCAATTTGACATTTTTTTTAACGCAAACTAATGTGCACCCATTTTGCTAATTTTCGTCCCCGACAAAACCCACATTTTCAAATTTGACTTTTTTACGAAAAAAATGCGTAAATCACATATGAGGGTTTTTATTGCTACTCACATGCTATTCGTCTGCACCCCCGTTGTACATTGCCCGTACTCCGTCTGCCCGGTGCACGATCGCAGTGTCGTTGTCTGTCGGCATTGTCTCTCCTAATTGGTTTTCACTCCTCTCCTCTCTTTCTTTCAACTGCTACAGTGAAAATGACCAAGGTAATTTTTCAAATTACTTTTTTAACCCCCCCTTCCTCCAAAAAGGTATTTTTTACCTTTTATTTAACTTTTTATTCCCCTAACTAATCCCAAACTTCCTGAGGCTGTCATTTGCAAACCGTGTGTCAGATCACCTCCATTCAAAACCAAAATTGCTTAGTTTTCCGAGTTCTATCCAACGGTATCATTCTTTCCTTCCTATCGAGACGTCGTCCGGGGACCCCTTTTTCCTTCCCCAACCGCCCTCTCGAGGGGGCATACCCTCTTACCATTCCTCCATTCCTTCAACTCGGTCATTGGGACGTCATTAACCTTTTCACGCTAGGGGCATCACCATCCTTCATCTCTTGCCTCATTCGCATTTTATTTTTCTTCGAAACACTGTTATCCTAACAATATTTCGAAGAGGGGAAAAATGTAGACATCTAAACTTAATCACTTCCATATGATTAAATTTACCACCTTTCTGTCTACCATATTAATATTAATTTATTAAATTAATATTATACCTTTGGTCTCATAACGGTAAAGTATTTAATTTAATAATTAATACTTTATCTTTCACCTTATTCCTCTCTAAATTAAATAAATACGCTAATTTATTTAATTTAGTCATTTTCCCCTTTTTGATTTAAAATCACTTTAAAATTCCTTACTTTCTCTCTCCTTGTCACATCCTCCATAACCTTGCTCTAATCTGAATTAATTTAATTAATTCATGATTATGATGTGCATTCTCTTAATCAGAGATTAATGTCACATCCTCCTACATTTGTCACTTGCCTCTAATCTTCCATTAATTAGCTTAATCCAATGTTTACACAACCTTAACCAAGGTCATTAGCTAAATTTAACACCACTTTTTGGTCAATTCTTCCATTTTTCCTTTTTAGATATTGACCCCCTTTCCCATGTGAATTTTTAATTCACATTTATTTGTCTTAGGTTCATCTCCTTTATATGTGAATTTTTAATTCACATTCCATTCTTCCAAGGCTTCTAGAACCTTGGACTTGTCACAATCTCCACATGTGACCAAGTCCCACCTTTTTGGAGCCCACCTTTTAACCTCTAGATCATCCTAGGGATGTGAATTTTTAATTCACATTTATATCCCCAACCACCTTTCCTTTTCCCACGTAGATTTTTGAAGAATTCCAAAATTCCTCAAATGTCCCTTTCACTCCCACTTGGGGACAAGGAATCCCTTTTTGAAGAAATCTCCTCACTCCCTAAGGTGCATGTCCTTTTTCCACCTCATGTACCTTCTTGACACCTCACTTACACCTCATATCCCTTTGTCCACTTCACCCTCCACATGTCAAGATGTGAGGGCTTGTGGGTTCTCAACCCACCATAGCCCTTCATCTTGGCTTTGTTGGAGCAATCTTGACCATTGAATTCTCTAGAGAATTCAAATTCTTCTATAAATACCCCCTCTTTAAGGGCATTTTCAACACTTTTGCATTCTCATAACTACATGCTGCCAATTTGAATCCTCAATCCTCTACCATCATCTAGCCATCTTTTTAATCTTTTGCACCTCTAATCTTGCATCTAGTCACTCAAGCAATCATCTAAGGAGCACACAAACCATTCTAAGCAAGGGCCAATCAAAGAGATATCAACAGCAAGGGAGGTAAAATTGTTTGTGTTTCATTTTATTTGTTTTCCTTTTCGTTGTATCACTCTTTTGACTAATCTTGAGGTGTCCTTGGTATCTTATCATTTCACATTTTCTTAGTTATTTTGCACATTTAAAGTAGGATAGATATTAAGGTATCACACATATATTAAATATTAATATATATAAAATACGTCGAGAGTTATCAATTAACTTTTTTTTTAATATTTGATTTATTTATTTGATTATTTTTCATTAGTTTATAATAAATATTTTTAAACATAAAGGAGGGATAAATTTTTTATTAAAACAAGGAGAAGTACAAGGCGAGGGCATTACAAAGCCCTATCAAGCTCCACCAAGTGATCCAACTCTTGAGACAAATCCAGGGGTAACTAACCCCGATCCACCAAATTCCAATCATGAATATGATTGGAAGCCCATTTAGCCAAACAATCAACTACAACATTCCATTCTCTAGGAATATGAATGAAAGTAATAAGCTCCAAAGAAGCGCAAAGGTTAAGAATTTGTTCAACAATCAAAGGTAGATGCCAACTAACATCCTCTAAATGTCGCTTATTCAACAAGTTCACTACAACCTGGGAATCAGACTCACATATGATCATGTGCCACCCCAATTGACTTCCACACTCCACAACCGATAAAATGGTTTGAGCCTCCATTAAATTATTAGTATGAAAAGCCTTATAAATATAGAAGATAAATTGAACATTTCCAGAGTTGTCCTGACCAACACCACCAATTCCTACATGACCCGAGTTTCCTCGAGAAGAACCATCTGTGTTGATTTTTAAGACTCCCCGAGGTGGAGGAGACCATATGCCCTCCCTATTCACCTTTGGGGTAGGATGTCTACATCTATTGCGCATGAGCTATTGTTGCGGAGGAGGAAGATGTAGACAATTACAAAAACCAACATAACAGGGATTCACTAATGCTGTCAGATCACACTTAGCCGCAACAGTCTCTCCCATAGAATGCAGAATTTTCCACCACAAGCGAGGGGCTACCAACATCACATCCTAAAAAATCTGATGATTCCTCTCCAACCAAAGGTTCTAGATAATAAAGGATGGGCCAAGAGCCCAAGAAGCTTGAAGGAAGGAAGTAGAAATAGGGGCCCTGCCCCACTGATCACAAACTTAGTTAGCAAGGAAACATGCCAATAGGGCGTATTCTGTTAATGTTATGGCAGCTTCGGGTTCATCCTTCCAGCCACGAGTGAAGACATAAATCAATATAGCCTATCGGCTATTTATTTATATGTTTCATTTAATGAGAATGGGTGCTTCTCTTGGCAACAATATAATTTCTCTTGGGCCGACTTTCCTTATAATTTGCATTTATTATTTGTAATTATATTACTTGTATCATGGCCAACCTTGTACATGAAGAGGTGCGACCTCTCTCACATTTGTATATATACAAGGTCACTTTCATCTATTCCTCATTCATTATCAAGTTCGATTCATTTCATCCATTCAAGTGGGAATTTATCAAGAGCTGAGTGCGAATCTTATCAAGAGTAGATTGTGAATTTCTTTGAAGGGCAGATTTATATAGTCAGAAGTGCAAGTCATTATCTGTTATTGTATCTGGTGTAGGTGCTGAATATTGGCCTTGTGATTGGCCTCATTGTCAAGAGAATTGTTGCAACTATCTATATATATATAAGAGAGATCTTTGTTGTTGGGTTTTTCTCCCTCAAGAGGAGGGTTTTCCTAGGGTATCTACTGTGTTATTGTGTCTGATTTTGAATTAATTTCTGTGCATATAATCTAATCTTTAAAATTTACATGGTATCAGAGCGGGTTTGAGAGGATCATGATCAGATTATTTCTAATCAACAATACCCTAGTTTTTCATCTATCTACATTAGTCAAGATGGTGAACAATTTGCAGATCGAGGATAGACTCGAGGGTGCATCCAACTTCACATCATGGAGGTTTAGGATCATGCTTACCTTGCGTGAAAATGACTTGGGTGAGTTCGTTGAGTCCAGTGTTCCTGAACCTGAAGAGGAAGAAGCGAAGTTACAATGGGTGAAGAAAGATGTTAAAGCAATGAAGATATTGGTTGATTCCGTCAAGGATCATATTGTGCCTATCCTCTCTAAGTTGAAGACAACGAGAGATATGTTCAAAACATTGGAAGAGATGTACAAAATCAACAATACCAGCCGGGCACTTGCACTGAAGCAACAACTTCATCATGTGAAGATGGCAAAGGGTGAATCAGTGATTGCATACTTTATGAGGATTGCAGATTTGAGAGATCAGCTCTCGACAATAGGGCATATGGTTGATGACAAAGACCTGACTATGCTTGCTCTCAATGGTCTACCTTTGTCTTGGGAATCTTACATTCAGGGAATCAGTGCAAGATTGAAATTGCCTAAGTTTGATCGCCTAAGATCTGATTGCATTCAAGAAGAATCAAGGTTGGTGGCAAGAGGCGTTGGTCAAAGTTCAAAGAATGAAGACATTCATGTTCTTGCTTCCCATGCATCAAAGAAGAAAGGAAAAGATGGAAGGAAAGGATTCTTTAAGAGGAATCGGGACAAGGGAAATGATGATGCACCTCCATTTAAGAAGAGGGATATGTCCAAGATTCAATGTTTTAGGTGTGACAAGTTTGGGCACTTTGCCAAGTATTGTCCAACTAGACCTAAGCAACAAGTCACTGTTGCGGATGTTGATGATGCCTCTCCTCAAAAGGATTCAAGTGAATATTTGTTATATTCGGCATTATCAAGCAATGTACCTTCTGACTCCAACACTTGGATAATCGACAGTGGTGCTTCACGTCACATCACTGGCTTTAAGGAGCACTTATCAAATTTGGTGGAAAAGGAGTCTTCTGAACAAGTCATCATTGGAGATGATGCTAGCTACTCCATGAAAGGAATTGGGACCTCAATACTTCATTTGGATTCCAACATCTCACTTCAGTTGGGTAATGTTCTTTATGTTCCCGGAATCAAGCGCAATCTTATTTCTATTTCAGCTTTGGAAGATAAAGGATATCAAGTTGCCTTCTCCAAAGGAAAAGTTCTAGTGTGGATGGAGAACTCTAGATTCAAGTATGCTCAAGTAATTGGAGTTAGACATGAAAACCTTTACAAGGTTTGCACATGTTCTTTACAAGCTTTGGTTCATGACTCTTCAAGTCTTTGCGATCTTTGGCATCGAAGATTGGCTCACTTACACTTCCGAGCCTTACCTATCATAGAGAAGATGGTGACGGGCCTTCCTAAGTTCAACTAGGAGCACAAAAGTACTTGCAAGGGCTGCGCATTGGGTAAGAATATAAAAGCCCCTTTTCATAGTAGAGAAAATAGATCTAAGTGTATTTTAGATCTTATTCATTTTGATTTATGTGGTCCTATGTCTGTTTCATCTTCGAGTGGATTCTTGTATTATGTTTTGTTTATTGATGACCACTCTAGGAAGATTTGGATTTATTTTTTGAAATCTAAAGAGTCTGAGGAAGTGTTGGATAGGTTTAAAGAGTTTAAAGCTTTGGTAGAAAATCTTTCTGGTAAAATAATTAAGGTCCTCAGATCTGACAATGGTGGAGAATACACCTCTGGTAGTTTTCAAAACTTTTGTATTGATGCAGGGATTAAGAGGGAGTTTTGTGTTCCCTATAATCCTCAACAAAATGGTGTTGCAGAAAGAAAGAATAGGACAATCGTGGAAGCAGCAAAGGCCATGATTCATGATCAAGATTTGCAAACCTTCCTGTGGGCAGAAGCTTCCAGGACAGCTGTATATGTTCAAAACAGAAGTCCTCATAAGATCTTGGAGAATATGACTCTAGAAGAAGCCTTTACAGGAAAGAAGCCTAAAGTCAGTCACTTGAGGATCTTTGGATGTCCTGTCTATATTCATGTTCCCAAGGAAAAGAGAACCAAGTTGGAGCCTTCTGGCAAGAAGGGAAAATTTGTGGGCTATAGTGAGACATCAAAAGCCTACAGAATTTACATTCTAGGTCAGAAGTTGATCGGATCAATAGGGATGTCACATTCGAGGAAGATGTTGCATTCAGAAGATCCAGGGGGATTCATATGGAGATTGATAATGAAGAGTCTCCTCAGGATATGGAAGTTGACCATACTCCTAAGATTCAGAGGGAGACTTCAGAACCAAAAGAAGATATTGATCCTGTTGAACCCTTGGAACCTATTGATGGGCCTACTAGCATTGTTATTGGGAGAAAGAGATCTCTATGGGCCAAGCGTACTATGCAAGAGGCAGAAATTTTTGCAACTCCTAGAGGCACATTCAAAGAAAGAAAAATGCCACATAAGTTCTCCAGTTATGTTGCCTTGATGAGCCAGATTATAGAATCCGAGCCTACCTGTGTTGAGGAAGCATCTAGTCATCAGGTTTGGAAAGATCTTCTGGCAGAGGAGTATCAGTCAATTCTTAAGAATGATGTTTGGGACATTGTTCCTAGACCCGAAGGCAAGTCTGTGGTATCTTCTAAATGGCTATTCAAGATTAAGCATGCTGCAGATGGAAGCATTGAGAAGTACAAGGCTAGATTTGTGGCTTGCGGGTTTTCTCAGAAAGAGGGAGTTGATTATGAAGAAACATTTGCTCCTGTTGCTCGCCACACTTCAGTCAGAACCATCATTGCTATTGCCGCATCTAGAGGATGGAAGATTCACCAGATGGATGTGAAGACAACCTTTCTCAATGGAGTGATTGAGGAAGAGGTTTATATAGAACAGCGATGGATTTGAGGTTCATGGGAAGGAGTCACATGTTTGTAAATGAAGAAGGCCTTGTATGGTCTTAACGGGCTCCTCGTGCATGGTATGAAAGGATTGATCGATACCTGTCAAGTTTGGGCTTCTTGAAGAATGATGCTGATTCAAATCTCTACTTCAAGGTAATCAATGGTGATGCATTAATTTTGGTTTTATATGTTGACGATCTGATCCTTACTGGAGAAGATCACCTGATTCTTCAATGTAAGAAGGAGTTGATTTTAGAATTCGAGATGAAGGACCTTGGGCTCATGCATTACTTCCTTGGATTAGAAGTCTGGCAGAAACCAGATGAGATGATTCCAAGTCAAGGAAAGTACACCATTGATATACTTAAGAGATTTGGTATGATGGATTGTAAATCCATGTCCACGCCTATGGAGACCAAATTATCCAAGTTGAAGGAGGCTGCAGCTAATTCAAACTTGGTGGATCCCACTTTGTATAGACAGCTAATTGGATCCTTGATGTATCTAGTTAACACTAGACCTGACATTTGCTATGCAATGAGTGCACTTAGCCAGTTTATGTGTGATTCGAGACAGATACATCTTGTTGCAGCTAAACATATCCTGAGATACTTACGTGGCACAGTTGGATATGGGTTGAGGTATACTTCAGATGCAGACTTGGAGTTACATGGTTTTATTGATTCTGATTGGGCAGGTTGTGTCACAGATTAGAAGAACACCTCTGGCTGTTGCTTTAGTTTGGGTTCCGCTATGATTTCCTAGTGTAGCAGGAAACAGTCATTTGTAGCATTGAGTACAGCAGAAGCAGAGTATATTGCAGCTTGTTTGGCAACTCGAGAAGCAGTATGGCTTCGTAAGCTCCTTGCAGGATTGTTTGGAAAATCAATGGAGCCTACTATCATTCATTGTGATAATCAGAGTTGTGTGAAGCTTTCTATCAATCCTGTGTTTCATGACAGAACCAAGCATGTTGAGATCAAGTACCACTACATCAGAGATATGGTACTAAGGAAGGCTGTATAGTTGAGGTACATCAGCACTGATGAGCAGACGACAGATATTCTCACCAAGCCTCGCCCAGGATAAAGTTTGTGTACTTGAGATAAGCTTGGTATCTTTGGAGAATCCAGCCTTGGTGAGTAAGAGTCTCAATATCAGTGAACCTTGTTAATGCATTTTCCTCTGAGATGGAGGAATTTGAGGTGCAAGCCCTTGTTAATGCATTTTCCTCAGAGAGGAGGAATTTGAGGTGTAAGCCCTTGTTAATGCATTTTCCTCTAAGGCGAGAGGAATTTGAGGTGAAAGCCCTTGTTTCCACCCTCGGTGAGTCATGGTGGATGTCATGTGTGAGACTCCATGACATATCTGTACTTGTGTTTCACCCTCTGAGAGAGTCATGGTGAAAGTCACGTTGAGGTGACAACATCACACAAGTGATGAACACTTGTACTTACCATAGTATGGTTGTAGCCATTATGGTTGATATCGTGTTGAGGCGATATCTAATATCACGTTGAGGTGATATTCTTCTTTTCACATTTGGTTGTAGCCAATGTGATGGGCATCATGTTGAGATGATTTGTCTTGAGTAGCTGGAAGATCTCTCCCTAGCTAAGAGGGAGTGTTAATGTTATGGCAGCTTCGGGTTCATCCTTCCAGCCACGAGTGAAGACATAAATCAATATAGCCTATCGGCTATTTATTTATATGTGTCATTTAATAAGAATGGGTGCTTCTCTTGGCAACAATATAATTTCTCTTGGGCCAACTTTCCTTATAATTTGCATTTATTATTTGTAATTATATTACTTGTATCATGGCCGACCTTGTACACGAAGAGGTGCGACCTCTCTCAAATTTGTATATATACAAGGTCATTTTCATCTATTCCTCATTCATTATCAAGTTCGATTCATTTCATCCATTCAAGTGGGAATTTATCAAGAGTTGAGTGTGAATCTTATCAAGAGCAGATTGCAAATTTCTTTGAAGGGCAGATTTATATAGTCAGAAGTGCAGGTCATTATCTATTATTGTATTTGGTGTAGGTGTTGAATATTGGCCTTGTGATTGGCCTCATTGTAAAGAGAATTGTTGCCACTATCTATATATATAAGAGAGATCTTTGTTGTTGGGTTTTTCTCCCTCAAGAGGAGGGTTTTCCTAGGGTATCTGCTGTGTTATTGTGTCCGATTTTGAATTAATTTTTGTGCATATAATTTGATCTTTAAAATTTACATATTCCACACCCCCACCAACAATGCCAAATCTCCCTAGCATAGGAACATTGGAAAAAGAGATGGAAGACACTCTCCTCATAGTTACGACGCAAAACACACATAGAAGGGCCTTGGAAACCCCGCTTACATAAATTATCCTAAGACACCAGTTTTGAGCAACTAACCACGTGAAAAAATTGCACTTGGGCCACGACAACTTGTGCCAAACTTGCTTCCACTAAGGGACCTCAATATCCTCAAACAACTGCCTACCAAGCTCCTTATAACCAACAGACACAGAGTACTTCCCAAACAAATCAAAACCATCCCAAGCCAGGACATCAGGTCCCCTCAAAGAATTACAAGCATGGGAAGCTAGAAGCTGAGCTAGCCCATGCCTATCCTCCTTAGACCCCCCAGGTGGCCACTCAGAAGGATGCTTCCAACGAAAGCTTATAACCAATCCACAATGTTGTGAAACCTTATAATGCTCAATGGTATCCCAACCAACCACAGTATAAACATCAAAAAGGGACTGGAGGTGAGGAAAACTAGAGAGAATAGATGGGTGACCATCCCAAGAATCTAACCAAAAAAGAGCTTGCGACCCCGAATGACAAATCCAAAAAGGCACCTGCTTAATCAAAATTTCCCCCACTTTCAAAGTCTGCCAAATCATAGAACCACTCCCCTCTAGAGGATAGTGAGGAACCTCAAAAGAATCAACACCCCTAAGATATTTATGATTGAGAATGCAGGCCCATAATTGGTGTTGATTGGTACACCAACGCCAGTAAAGCTTAGCAGCAAGAACTTGCCCATTCAAAATATCATAACATAAACCAAGAGCAACCTCCTGCTTTGGTCTACACACAGATTCCCACTTAACAAGAATCCACTTAGTAGACAACAAGTTACCACTCCAAAGAAATTGACGTGAGAGAGCATCAAATTCCCTAAGAAAATACATAGGGGTCGCTTGAACAAAGCATCTGTAGATGGGTAGGGCCTCGATAATTAACTTGAGAAGAGTCACTCTAGCAGCTGTAGACAACCACCGATGAGTCCAATGAGTTACCTTCTTCCTCAAATTATCAAGCAACATCTTCCAGGAGGACCTAGGTTGATGACCAATAGCAAGAGGAATACCCAAATAAACAAAGGGAAGAAACCCAATTTGAAAATGCAAAATAGTTGCGATCCACCGTTGAATAGCCTAAGGAGTATTAAAGAAGAAAATAAAAGACTTTTGCTCATTGACTTGCTGACCTGAAGAAGCAAGGTAGATATTAAAAGATTTCCTAAAGGATTTAGCTTCCCAAATGTGAGCCAACCCCATAAGAGGTGTCATGCACAAACTGGAGTTGAGAAAGCGTTGGTAGACTCAAACCCCACTGCCAGCCCTGAATCAAGCCTTGAGAAACCCAAAATTTAAGAAACTGACCCAACCCCTTTGCCATTATAATAAACAGATAAGGAGAGAGTGGATCCCCGTGACGAAGGCCCTTGGAAACACCAAAAATATTTGAAATTTCACCATTCACAATAACGGAAAAAGAGGAAGAAGTCACACAACTCATAGTCCAACTCACCCAATCAGAAAAAAACCCAAAGGCCAACAAAATCTTCTGTAGAAAACTCCATTTAACTCTATCATAAGCTTTGGCCATATCCAACTTGATGAACATAGACCTATCCTTAGAGGTCTCCATAGAATGAATGACCTCAGAGGCTACCACCACCCCATCCAGAATTTAACGACCCACCACAAATTCTCCTTGCTCCTCAAAAATAACAACAGGCAGACAAGGTTTAAGCCTCTCAACAATCAATTTCGTAATAATCCATGCCAGAGGTTCACTTTAAGAGATTTTGAACTTGAGTAAATCCTTTGAATTACTCTTATTTTAATCCACATGATTAAAATTTACAAGATCAAATGACTTTATTTTTCTGTATTCTTTAATATTAAATTAACACTATTTATTTATTATGTCATAATGTTAGATAATCTCAACATTAATACCTATTATTAAACTCCTTTTAATATTAAAATTAGTATTTATTTAAATATTATCATAAAATCCATAATATTAAAACCCATGATGTTTGTATTAAAACATATATTTCATTACATGTTAGTTAATAATCATTTTATTTTATACACTTAGAGCTCACATGGTATTAATGTTACTCATAATATTTATATCTAATTTTATCCTTACTCATAAGGCCATTAATAATAATATCCCTATTACTTTTAACATTGCCACTAATTATTTATTTATGTAAACTTAATACTAAAAATGAAATTATTGATACCATTATTAAATCCCGAATTTGTAACACTTAGATAAATGATAAATAATAACATTAATATTAAATCTCATATTGACATTATGAATGTTATTTGCCATTGAACCAAAATAACTTTATTATTAAATTTAAATATTAAACTATAGTAATAATAATATTACTTATTGCTTTAAAATGGTAATTATATTATTACCACAATAACAACCCATTTTCACCCTCAAATTTCACTCCTTTTTAATTTATTTTATTTTTACATTTACATATTATTTAATTTTTTTTATTAAAATGAGAGTTCATTAGTTTCAATTAAAACTTACTATTATGCAAAATTCCATTAAAATTAAATTGATTTTAACTTATACAACAAAATGCAGTAGAAATAATTTTGTAGTCCATTTAAAAATAAAAAAAGGTGCCCTAAATGACGTATAACCAACCCTAATATCTTCAACCTAAATTATTATACTATCCCATTTGAATATTGTTCATTTCCCGTGTATGAACAGAGCATGGCAGTTAGGGTTAAAAATGTGTGAAGAGTTGAGACTGAATGGAGAGGCTGCAAATCAAAGAGTTTGCAACTGGAAATCACGGTGAATGGTTGGAAAAGAATATTACCCTTTTATTTGCTGAATTTTTTCCCTTTTGTTTTGTTTTTCTTTTTTGTGGAGGCGTTTGGGTGTTTACATTTCTTCCTTATTTAGTTTTGTTGTGTCTATATATATATATATTATTGTTTCAATTTGATTGCAACAAGGCTGAAGGTTCAGGCAAGGTTTAGCAGACATATCCATCAATAAATGAAATAGAAGGGAGACAGATCTTGTGTTAAAATAGGCACCGATACAATGCAAAGGCGGATTTGCACAGGTGCCTTGCTAGTTGTAGGGTTTTAAAACTTATTTATTTATTATTTATTTTGGATTAACGAGTGGCCACCATGGGGACATGCAACTCTGGTGCCACCTAGGACAAAGTCCTCCCTCTTCCACAGGCCACCTAAGTCGCCCTTATGGCACTCAACCATGGCTCAAGTTTCATAGAAATATTTTTGTGCATTTTATTTTATTTTCTATTGTAGGTATTCATGGCACTTATTTTTTCTTTATATATATTTTATTAAAATTTACTCCCTTACTTTGATTGCAGGAAATAAAAAGAAAATTTTGTATATATACCCAAACCTCCATCTACAGGTTCAAGATTTTACAGTGAACTAGAAGACACATTTAGAGAGGTAGACTCAAAAAGAGGTTATCTTATTCTAATTTCTTCCCTACCTTGTAAATGTAGCTCTCAAGAAATATTTATTTTCTTATGTGTCATAAATTTGTATTAAATTTCTTTTGATTGCAACACCTTTCAAAAGGGAATAAAGTTGATTTAAATTTTATTTACTATACTCTTTGTTCCATAAAAGTTGTAAATATCTACTATAATCTGTGTTCCATAAAAATAGTAAATAGAGTTATTTAAGTAGGTTGTCACAAGAATACATAACAAAGATAAGATACATCTAAGTTATGCAGCATGGTGATCCCACAAAGTTGGTTTACAATTTCTGGGAGATTCTGATTTTTGTTGAAATCACATATTTTTAGAAAATATAATGATTTAAACCTTAAAAAGTTCTATTTAAAGCATTCCAATTGAAGAGGGTTTGATCAAACTATACCTTAGATCAAACCCCCTTGGATACAACCCCGCTAGTTTTAAACAATACCTATAACGGAGTCTCCTTTACACCTATCAAAATGTTGATAAAAAACCACTTTTGATTTACCTTTTGGGGGATCAAATGAATTCAATTAATTTTTTTTTTAAGTATGTAGTCCTTATTATAATCTTCCCAAAAAGTATAATTATAAATAAATTTAATTTTATTGTTATATTTATTTTTTTAATTTTTTATGAATGTAGGTTTTTCACCGAAAATCAAACTCTATGTTATGCACATGTGGAAAAATATAAGATTATCAACAAAAAAATTAAAAAATATGTGTGCATCAGATATTGAAGTCCTTGATCCAACAAAAAGGAAAAAAATGAATTTCGATACATCTAAAAAAAGTTACATGTTATACGGTCCGCCTATGTCTGAATTGTAATTGGTTTGACTTCGAAACATGATTAAGGAAAAAATATTCAATAAAACACTATCTAACCAAGTGGAAGCACTAAATATCAGGGTTAAAAATCTAAATTCAAAATAATTAGAATTTTATCTTTCATTGAAAAAAAGTTATGCATTATACAATGAGTGTCACTTTCTAAAAATGATGTTTTTTGTTTTAGGCTAGAAGACCAGCCACCCTCGAGCTGGGAGGCTACTAAATAGACTTGGGTAATAAACAACAACCCTTCCCAAAACAAAATAGAATTTCACATGATTTACACAAACAAACACACCTTTAGGCTAGATAAATCCACAACACAAAGACCAATTAGTGGTCTTATGGGGAGAGGTTGGGAGGATCACAACCATAGGGAAACTAATTTTGAATACTTCATATAATTTACTAACCAGTAATTTTTATCCATCCACATATTTGCCCAACTTCTCATTCTCCACAAAATGGTACTCATACCCATTCCACCCACAGTTGTAACCACCATTTTTTTTATACAATAAAATATACGTATGCCCTCATGGGGATCTCTCCCCCTCTATCCCCCACATGGGTTGCTCACTATCAATGTTGGGGAGCCAACCCAACAAAAATACCCAAATTCTAAAGCACTACACACAAAAATTCAACAAAACAACCCAATAAAATAAGGAATAACATAGATTTAACACATACACAATCAACCAAATGATAAGGTGAAGATCCTGCCTTTAAACATGAAAAGATTTTGCTATTTACTTTCTCAATCCTTCTTTCCACTCCTTCTAGCTCTTCCTATCTCCCCTCCTTAGCAAAAAAAACAAGAATGAATCCCCCAAAAACTTGGCAACAATCTCTTTCAATTCTTCCTCCAATAGCCCCAAAACCATGTCCTCCTTTCTTTTATGAGGCATGGCCTTCACATGGGCTCCATGCACTCATTTTCGTTACCCCTCTTACAAGCAATGTAAGAGGGGTCATTAATGAGATATGACCATGATTATAGTCTAAAAATACCCCCCAACTTTTAGGTCATACGCCTAGGGTATATAATAAACAACCATTAACTAAAATCAAGACCAAATTAACCCCTAAAACTGCCTTAAATAACAAATCCGAATTTACCATTTTCTTTTGAGAACACATTTTTTTCCCACAATTCAACATTTACACACTTGCCCCAACATGTATAACACGAATTACACAACTTTTAGCACAACACATAAGACTTTATCCTTTCTATGTGGTTAAGTCAAGTTTAATAGGGTGACACAATGAGGTTTATTTAGTAGCTTCCAATCCCATGGCTAAGGGGAATTAACCTGCACACTTCATAAAAGCATTAGTCCAACCGCCAAAAAAATTAAATCAAAGTGCATAATATAACAAAGTGCAATACATATCATGTCATTCAATTGTACACACACACATATGTATAATTTAAATTTTTCCTTTTCAAAAATCCAAACACATGTTACAATTCAAAGCAACATCCTTTCCACTTATACCACATTAATCCAATTCTCGTAATCATTTGAATAGTTGTTCAATTATTCGCTTATAATCACATAATATCACATATACATTCACATTGCATGGTAATTCAAATATTTATCTGATTAACACAATATTGCATATTCTACTCTAAGCATGTTATTTCAATTCTCATAATCATTCATGGTATTAGCATAATCAACTAATTAACATACTCATTAAATTGTGGTTCATGAAAGTAATTAATCTAGCATTCACAATAATAGATAAGTTCAATGTTCACAATCATCCATCATAGAATATAGGATAAAAGTATAATGTATCAAAGTATGATCATGTAAACTACAACAAAACATAATGCCCCTAAGTCCAGTTGACAATGGGCCTCACAGGATCCATAAGTAATAATTATAAACTAATTTTATTACTTATTATTTTTATCCCATCATTTTAATGTAAGATCACACCTAAGACTAAAGTTAATGCTTGTACAATCCTCAATCAAATAAATCTCTAATTACCAATAGAGGTAAACCCAATTAGTTGATATCATAAGTGAAAATGCATTCATTCCACAAACTTGACAATCAATACTAGTAGTGATATAAATAAACTTATGATTCCTTCATCTACACTTACCTTGCAAATTTCATTGAAATTATAGATAAATATATTTACCACAAGAAGTTATCATACCACCTTTAATTATTAGCAATACTAATGTTTAAACATAGTATCATGACTCAACTAATTCTATAAGGTAATTAGGTCTCCCCACTCTATTATTTCTCTAGTACCTATTACTAAATATTCCTAACATCCTATTAACACACCCATTTTGGCATCATATAAATGAGCAATGTGCAAGGAGTCCATTAATATGCAAGGAAGCTTCATGCTATACAGACTGTCACATGATTTAGAATTAACATCCAAATATTCCATAACACTTCAAACACCAAAAGTACCATTAATCTTATTCACAACTTGTTCAAATATCATTCATTTAAAACAATCAATATCTTGTAAAACATTACCACAATGTAAATACAATACTTATAATTAACAAATGAATCTACTATAAACAATATGGATTTTATGTCGTGAGGTGCACTGTTACCACATGTTAAATAATCCTTACATGTATTAAGGGGAGTTGACTGAGCGACCTTACATCTATGATCCAGTCCAACACCCAACCTACCTTACATTCTGCCAAGTTAGGGTCAGAAAGGGGTGTCATGCTTGGGTGAGACTAGTCCCCTAGAGATGTATGCAACAATCCACAAGCCACTTGCATCAAGTAAACCTTAAATTCAAAGTATGGAGATTTGGGATGAACCTGACTTCTATTCCTTTTTTGGAGAGAGAAAGAGGGTATGGAGATAAGTTTTTAATTCAATTTTAACATAGATAATCTAATTACTATATGTCTTTAGCATCATCAAATGATTGAAAACATGTTATGTATTAAAAATTAAAGGAGAAAGAGAAAGAGAGAAAACAAGAGGGGAAGGAATGGGCTTGATAAATTAGATACAAGAAAAAATAATAGAAAAATAAATCTAGATATAAAATAGATAGAATAAGAAGTGAAAGATAAAGAGTAAAAAAATAAAAAATAAAAGAAATAAATAGAGAGAACGAGGTAGGGACATGGAGAGACAACAAAGAAAAGGTTGTGAGAAAAAGTCAAAAAGCAAAAAGTAGACAAAAATAATAATATATCAAAAAAGAATCATTAAAGTTCAATAAATAAAAATAAATAAAGAATAATATGGAGATAATTAAATAAATAATGAATGACCAAAAAATATAGTGAGAGAGAGAGAGAATGAAGATAGATATATAACAAAGATATACTTCTGTAAGCAATTTGAATAAATAATAAACAAATTTAGAAAGACATAAATAAAGTGGAGAGAGAGAGAATTCCAAACATAGAGATAAAGATTACAAAAAATATCTAAGGAAATGACAAAAAGAAGAGAGAAAGAAAAACATAAAAATATTGGTGAAGAAACAAAGAATATTTATAATAAATATGCAAAAAAATAAATACAAATAGAGAGAGAGACACAAACTAAACAAATGTAAGAAATCAAAATGATAAATATTGAGAGTGTTAATGTGATAGAATGAGAAAAGTATAAAATAAATGATAGATTAAAAAAAAAAAAAAGACAAACAGAAAAAAGAGAAAATAACAAAGAATTTAAGCCAAAAGAAATAGATACAAAATAAGAAATTAATCTAATATAAAATACACAAATGAAAAAGTGTAACATAGAGAAAAAGATAGGTAATTTTAAAGTGTAGGTGGAAAAATTAACAATAGAAAATAGAGACAAAAAAATTAAAAAAAGGAAGAAAAAATAAAGCAAGCATGAGATATAAAGAAAAAAAAAAAGAAAGAATGAGTAAATGAAAGTGAGAGAAAAAATAAAAAAATCAATAAATAAAGAATAATTAGTGAAAGGAAAAAAACAATAGAATGAATGAAACTATTAAGTGAGAAACAATAAATTATAGAAAAAAATAAAAATAGAAAGGAGAGAGTGGAAAAGTGAAACAAAAACAAAAAAAATAAAAAATGAAAAATGAAAAATGGACATAATTTTTTGTTTTTTAAAAAGAAAATAAAAATAAATAGAAAACAAAAATGGGGTAGAAATAAGAACAATCATAAAGAAAAAGAAAAAAAACAAAAAAAACAATGAATGCCAAATAAGAAAGAGAGAGAGAGATAAACAATCATGTAAAAAAAATTATATGGTGAAAGAGAAACATTAAATGTCAAATAAGAAAAATAAAACAAACATGTAAAAAATTACATGGTGACAATAATTTAAAAAGGACTTGAAGAGAGATAAAAAGGTGATAAAAAACAATTTTAAAGAGAAAGAAAGAGAGACAAAAATAAATGAGAGAAATACACACAAACAGACAAATAAAAAATAGGGAAAATAATTAAAAGAGAAATAAATGAAATATAAAATATATGAATGAAAAATTTGCATAGGGAAAAAATGAAGTAATATTAAAAATTAAGATAAAAAAAAAAGTAAAAAATGAGATAAATAAATACAATACAAAAAATAATTGAAAATTATGTGGTCTACAAGACTATGCTCAATCAACCATAGCCAGCAAGTAAAAGGTTATAGAAAAAAAAAGTCTAACAAAAAGAGAAAAAATACGATAAATAGAGAGAGGGAGAGAATGATAAATTTGCATACAAAGATTAAAAAAAAAATCACAAATAAATGAAACAAGAAAACGATAAAAGATAGATGGAAAGAAAATAGAGTGAATGAGCAAGCAAGCGAGAGAGAGAGAGAGGGGAAAGAGAAAGAAACTGAAAAAAATATAAAAATGGGAAAAGAAGATAGATAAACAAAAAATGATAATTGAGAGTATGAGAAAAATAGATAACAAATAAAAGATAGAAAGACATATGGGGAGAGAATAAAAAAATAATTTTGATTGATGAAACCATGGTTTCTAGATCTTTTTTTCTTGTTGACTCAAAGGTATCCCCGCAGTGCAATCCAACACTTAACTCGCCTTACCTTGGTCTTACATTCTGCCAAGTTGGGGTCAGAAAGGGGTGAGCTAGGTCACAGGGATATAAATTCTTTTAAGGCACCTTTGATCCAAAAAATAGAGAAAAATAATATTTTGTTACTTAATATTAATGGATTCCTAGTGTATCAATCAACACATAAAAGATAGAAAGACATATGGGGAAATAAAATAAAAAATAAATTTGATTGGTGAAGCCATGGTTTTTAGATCTTTTTTTTTGTTGACTCAAAGGTATCCCCGCAACACAACCTATCACTTAACCTGCCTTACCTTGGTCTTACATTTTGCCAAGTTGGGGTTGGAAAAGGATGGGTTGGGTCACAAGGATATAAAATCTTCTAAGGCACCTTTGATTAAAGGGTAGAGGAGAAGGATATTATGTTACTTAATACGAATGAATTGTTGGTGTATCAATCAACAAATAAAAGATAGAAAGACATATGAGAAGATAAAATAAATAAATAATTTTGATTAGTGAAGTCGTGGTTTCTAGATCTTTTATTTTTTTGGTTGACTTAAGGGTATCCCCGCAACACAACTCAATGCTTAATTTGCATTACATTGGTTTTATATTTTGCCAAGTTGGGGTCGGGAAGAGGTGAGCTAAGTCACAGGAATATAAATTATTCTAAAATATTTTTGATCCAAAGGGAAAAGGAGAAGGATGTTATGTTGCTTAATATGAATGGATTGTTGGTGTATCAATCAACAAATAAAAGATAGAAGAATATATGGGGAAAAAAAATAAAAAATAATTTTGATTGGTGAAGTGCAACCCAACGCTTAACCCGCCTTACCTTGGTCTTACATTCTGCCAAGTTGGGGTCGAAAAGAGGTGAGCTAAGTCACTAGAATATAAATTATTCTAAGGTATCTTTGATCCAAAAGGAAGAGGAGAATGATGTTATGTTACTTAATACAAATGGATAGTTGGTGTATCAATCAACAAATAAAAGATAGAAAAACATATGGGGAAAAAAAATAAAAAATAATTTTGATTGGTGAAGTTGTGGTTTCTAGATTTTTTTGTTGACTCAGGGGTATCCTTGTAACACAACCCAACGCTTAACCTGCCTTACCTTGGTCTTACATTTTGCCAAGTTGGGGTCGGAAATGGATGAAATAAGTCACATGGATACAAATTCTTTTAAGGTACCTTTGATCCAAAGGATAGAAGAGAAAAAATGTTATGTTACTTAATACGAATGGATTGTTGATGTATCAGTCAACAAATAAAAGATAGAAAAACATATTGAGAAAGAAAATAAAATAATAATTTTGATTGGTGAAGTTGGTTTCTAGATCTTTTAATTTTTTTGGTTGATTCAAAGGTATCTCTGCAACACAACCCAACACTTAACTCGCCTTAACTTAGTCTTACATTCTGCCAAGTTGGGGTTGGAAAGGGGTGAGCTAGGTCTTAGGGATATAAATTTATCTAAAATATTTTTGATCTAAAGGGCAAAGGAGAAGAATGTTATGTTATTTAATACGAATGGATTGTTGGTGTATCAATCAACAAATGAAAAATAGAAAGACATATAGGGAGAGAAAATAAAGAAATAATTTTGATTGGTGAAGCTATGGTTTCTAAATTTTTGTTTTATTGATTCAAAAGTATCCCTGTAACATAACCCAACGCTTAACTCGCCTTACCTTGGTCTTACATTTTGCCAAGTTGGGGTCAGAAAGGGGTGAGCTGTCACAGGGATATAAATTCTTCTAAGACACCTTTGATCCAAAGGGTAGAGAAGAAGGATGATATGTTACTTAATAAGAATGGATTGTTGGTGTATCAATCAACAAATAAAAAATAGAAAGACATATGTGGAGAAAAAATATAAAAAAAAATTGATTGGTGAAACTATGGTTTCTAGTTTTTTTTTTTTGACTCAAGGGTATCCCTATGACACAACCCAATGCTTAACTTTGTTACCTTGGTCTTACATTCTGCCAAGTTGGGGTCGGAAAGGGGTGAGCTTGGTCACAAAGATATAAATTCTTCTAGAAAACTTTTGATCCAAAGGGCAAAAGAGAATGATGTTATGTTACTTAATACGAATGAATTGTTAATGTATCAATCAACAAAAAGAGAAAAAAGACTAATGAGGAGAGAAAATAAAGAAATAATTTTGATTGGTGAAGCGATGGTTTCTAAATTTTGTCTTTTTTGTTGATTTGAGGATCTCTTCGCTACACAATCCAACACTTAACTCGCCTTACCTTGGTCTTACATTCTGCCAAGTTGGGGTCGAAAAGGGGTGAGCTGGGTCACAAAGATATAATTTTTTTAAAGCATCTTTGATCCAAAGGATGTTATGTTACTTAATACAAATAGATTGTTGGTGTATCAATCAATGTAAATAAAAAATAGAAAGACAAATGGGAAGAAAAAATAAAAGAAAAATTTGATTGGTGAATCCATGGTTTCTATCTATTTATTTTTTTGGTTGACTCAAGGGTATCCCCACAATGCAACCCAATGCTTAACCCGCCTTGCCTTAGTCTTACATTCTGCCAAGTTGGGGCCAGAAAGGGGTGAGTTAGGTCATAGTGATATAATTTTTTCTAGGAAATCTTTGATCCAAAGGGCAAAGGATAAGGATGTTATATTACTTAATACGAATGGATTGTTGGTGTATCAATCAACAGTTACACTAAAATCACATTATAATTTTTTGTAAATTGGATTCCAATTAATCACAATATTTCAATCCAAACCACTTTCAAAGATGATAAAAATGTATGAACTTATCTTTCTTCTTTTTTTAATTGACTCAAGGGTATCACTACAACCTAGCTCAATGCCTAGCTCACCTTACCTTGGTTTTACATTCTGTCAAGTTGGAGTCGGGAAGGGGTGTCATGCTAGGGTGAGACTAGTCCCCTAGGGATGTATGCAATAGCCTGAAAGCCATGTGCATTGGGTATACTCGGACCTTGCATACCCATGATTTAAGCCTCCTCTGTTATTCGTGTGGGCTTTGAGACGAACTCGATTTCTATTCTTTCTTAGGAGAGAGAATGAGGGTATGGAGATCAATTTTTAAATTCAATTTTAGCATAGATAAGCCAATTACTATCTATGCCTCTAGCATCGTCAAATAATTGAAAACATGTTATGTATTAAAAATTAAAGGAGAAAGATAAAGATAAAGAGAAAATATGGAGGAAAAAATGGGCTTGATAAATTAGATACAAGGAAAGGTAATAGGAAAATAGATCTAGATAAAAAGGTAAACCCAAAACTTGAAATCAAACCCAAGACCATAGAGATATCCCTGACTTCTATTCCTTCTTAGAAGAGAGAATGAGGGTATACAGATTGGTTTTTTAATTCAATTTTAACATAGATAAGCCAACTACTATCTATGCCTCTAGCATCATCAAATGATTGAAAACATGTTATGTATTAAAAATTGAAAGAAAAAGAGAAAGAAAAAAAACATGAAAGGATGGAATGGGTTGATAAATTAGATACAAGGAAAAATAATATGAAAATAGATCTAGATATAAAATAAATAAAATAAAAAGTGAAAGATAAAAAATAAAAAAGAAAATAAAAGAAATACAAGGAGAGAAATAAGTAGGGACATGGTGAAACAATAAAGGAAAGGTTGAGAGAAGTCAAAAGATAAAAAGTAGACACTATCAAGAGAGAGAGAGAGAAACAATCATGTAAAGATGAAGAATTACATGGTGAAGGTAATTAAAAAAGGAGTTGAAGATAAATTAAAAGGTGGTAAAAAGAAAGATAATTTTAAAGAGACAAAAATATAAGTAAATTGAGAAAATATAGATTTTAAAAATAAAACATAAATAAAAGTGATAAGAAATAATTAATAAAGTGATATGTGCATGGGCAGGGTAAAAGAGAGACACAAAATAAGAGAAATAAAATTAAAAAAAATAATAATTAAAAAATAATAATTAAAAAAAAAAAGAGATATCAAATATATGAATGAAAAAAGTAACATAGGGAAAAGAAGGTAATATTAAAAGTTAAGAAAAAAAAATAATAAAATGAAAAAAATAGATACAATACCAAAAGTAATTGAAAATCAAATAAAAAAACAAAGAAGTGGCAAAAAACATGGGTTAAATTATGATAGATAAAAAAGTAAAGAAAATACATTACATTGAAATATTAAATAAATAAAGCAAGAAAAAGAGTAAAAAAAAGGGAAAAAAAGATAAAATAGAAGCTACAAAGAAGATATTAAAATAGAAATAAATAGAGAGGTCAATAAAAAATGATAGAATAACCAAAAAAAATAGAAGAATACAGAGAGAAAAGAGAGAGGTGAGAGGTAAAAGGAATGAAGTGAGACAAAAAGCACAAAGATAGATAAATGGAGAAAGAGAGACATAAAAAGGGAGAAAAAAATAAATAGAAGGTAAAAAGTTAGAAGATTAGAAAAAATATAAGAGGAAGAAAGAGAAAAGAAAGAAAAAAAAAATATGAGAGCAATCTAAATGACAAGAAAGAAACAAATGAAGAGAGAGAGAAAGGGGGGGCAAGGGAATAAAATGAAAAAAAAAATCATATAAAGATGAATGAATGAAAAAAGTAAACAAAGAGAAAAGGTAAAATGAGAGGTAATATTAAAAAAGTTGGAGATGCGAAAAAATGTAGTAAAACAAAGATGAGAGAAGAGAAAAGGAGAGAAAGATGGAAGAGAGGTAAGCTGCAAATAATGATAAAAATAAATAAAACAAAGAAAACAATATAAAGAGAAAAAGTAAACTAGAGCAAATGACAAATAGATAGAAAGAGAGAGAAAAAGAGAAAATAAATAAAGAATTTGAGAGAAAAAAAAGAGAAATAAAAGAAGAAAATAATTTAACATAAAAAAGAATGAAAAAGTAAGAAAAAAAATGCAAAAATAAATAGAGAACAAAAAGAGGTAATATTAAAAGAGTGATAAAGAAAAAGAGAGGTACATAGACAACGAAAGAGATAAATAGATATAAAAGAATATAATAAACATAAAGTAAGCTCGACAACAAATAAAGGAAAAAATGAATGATTATGAAATAAAAATATAAAGAAATTAAAAGGTATTAAGAATGAAAGAATAAAAAAGAAAAAGAAAAGAAAGAGACAATTGAACCAAGAAAAAAAGAAATTTAAAAAATGAGAGAAAATCTAAAAACACTAGAGAAATTAAAAAAAAAGAGATGAAAAAATAAAAAGTTAGATGGAGAAAGACAAAAACAAAAAGAAAGAGGGAAAAACAATAAAAAAAGAAAATACAAAGTGAGATGTGCAATTTGTTCAATCACAACACTAAATAAATGAAATCTCAAGTTAATATTGGATGTTCAAAATAAACTAGTTATTTGCACTATTGGAAGCTATATAGACTTAGAAGGAGAAATATCAAGGTGTCATTTACTCTTAAAATATTGAAGTTGTACTAATTTTGATTTCTTATCATGAAGGATGATATAAAGCAACATAACACTGATAGCATAATATTAAACACGATGATGTGATAGTGGAACATGATTATCATAAACATATTGATAACTTTTTGTATGATTTTCTTGTACCATTTTAAAAAGAAAACAAAATGCTCGAACTATGTAGTCAAATGGGGAACAAAGATTGTGGGATAGATGCTAAAGATTTGTTAACCCATCTTTAGTAGATAATTATGTTCTTTTGTGTCTTGAAAACTATGCACTTAAATAAAATCCTTATTTTCTAATGTTCAACTATTACTCTGATTTTCCTTCCTTCTAAATAGTTGCTATCTATTTTGTATTGGCCATTTTTGTTTGTGAACATTCCATTTTTTTATTTGTAAAAATTAATGAAATTATCATCCAACAAAAATTTAGGTGGCATAAAATTGAATTGATTTCTAATGTCTCATGAGCAGCTTCTAATGTTGTAATTTTGGGTATTTATTTATTTTATACAAAAATCTTGGTAGTCAATTTTAAAATCAACATTCAATTTTCTTTCCAATTATTAGGGTCCAAGCAAATCTATCAAGCCAAACAATAGTACTCAAATTTTGAGCTAAGTACTAGGCAAAAAAATGGCACACAAATGAGAAACCCAATAGGGAATCAAACAATAAAAAAATGATGAACTCCAACAATACTGAAATCACATGTTTCACACCAACAAATGATTCTATGTGCTTGATAGAAATAGGAAGGACTTTATAATAGTATACGAGTTGATATATTCTATGTCAAAGTTTGATGAAAATCCTATGTGAAACATTAAAAAAAATAAAATTATATAACATCAAAGATTTTGTATTGATTTTGTTAATCCTAAGTTCTATTTCTTCTTTTATTTCTAAAGTGTAGTCTTAGCAATAGATTAATCAGTACATAAGCTTAATGAAAATAGATTATTTTAGAATACCATCCCATATAGAATAGTAAGTGTCACAACATATGTCTTTTAAAATTGTAGTCAATAAATTTTCTTTTTCAATCAATAAAACATCACTCTATGAATGGATATTATTTGATTAAATTGACATAATTGATAAATATAAAGATCAATAAATATCAAGACATTTAGCCATGCAAAGAAATAGAGAGATAAGAGTAACGATAAAGTGAGAACACACTCAAAAATTGATTACAAATGCACAAAATACAGTCATTAATTTTGGACACCATTAAAAAACATGGTGGAGGAACACTGTAATGTAATGACACCTACCACATAAAGATATAAAATTGGTGAAGAAATAAATTGCATACCTGTTAATACTTTAATTTTGTTTGTAAGTGCTCGATCACATTCTTCTCATCTTCATGTCAATCATTTGCTTCTCTCCTATATTTATTAAAAGGAAAATTAGTATTGATTTTGCATTATTTTGTTTTAAAATTTTGTTTTATTCTTTCTTTTTTATTTTATTTTCAAAATAAATGAAAGCATTTTAACATATAATTTCATGCAAAACATTAATATAAAATTAAAGATAAATATTAAATTAAAATCTTATTATTTAATGTTATTAAATTAAAATTGAACTCCTTTGTAATGTCCTGTGAGCAACTTCTAATGTCCTGCAGCTGGCTATATGACATTCTGTAAAATATTCACATGTCTTATCCGTACTTCCACATTTTACATAATTGCAATGACAACATGACACAATCCCCCTTCCTTTATCCTTTAATAGATGGCCATAATTAAAATTTAAAGAGAAATTTACATTGAATTTAAAAAGAATGAAATAAAAGATTTGTTATATTTTTCTTAGAGATTTACATGACTTTCTATCCATCTTTAAATCAAAATTAACATATACAATTAAAATACAAAATATTTTGCTTCATTTCCTAAGGATTCTACTCTAATATAAAATGACATGCTCTCATTTTAATTATTTCTAATGTTGTCTTGACAGAAACATAAACACGGCTGCACCAATAATGTCTGAATATGCAGTTGCAACACACATTCTCGAACCAGAAAGGTCTATAACTTTCACAAATCTAACATTGGGTAAAGTCTTTGTTACTAATG
This sequence comes from Sequoia sempervirens, assembly GCA_007258455.2. NCBI lineage: Eukaryota > Viridiplantae > Streptophyta > Pinopsida > Cupressales > Cupressaceae > Sequoia > Sequoia sempervirens. The sequence goes on along the minus strand of VDFB02021903.1, from coordinate 7,372 downwards.
TGGCAATCGTTGGTTAGTCTTTGTAGTTCTTGATGGGAACTTATTTAGACCTGTTATGCATGCTAACTTTCACATAGATACTTGCAAGGACATCAATTCCCTCGTCATTCTTATTGTGTTTTACATGCATAGAACAATGGTCTAGCGGTCTTGACTCTCTGATATTCAATTCTCATGTTGTTACGCCGAAAGGCGTTCCATTACAATGGCATTCTGCCGTGAATTTCCGTATACATAAAAACGTCCATAGGAAAAGTAAAGCCGGTCGGTTGAGTTGTCACTGTAGGATTTCTGAGCAGGATTGTAAGCTGCAGAGAGTCTGATGAAAACCCAAAGCAACAAGGCAGTTTCAAATATTATTCTTTAGTCTCTGTTTCAGGCGGTTGCCCTGAAATTTAAAACTAAATGGCCAAACAGGGTGAGAGACATTCTCCAACTGGAATCGATAGGGTCTCTGTATTTTTAGATCCCAAAGGTCACAAGTCACTCTACCCAGACCTAAGTAGCCCTTGTCAATCTCACGATAAGCTCTCTTCTTTTGTTTCTCTCTATCCCTAGGTACACATAGACGACATCATAGAAAAGCCCTCTTCTTCTGTTTCTCTCTATCCCCAGGTGCATAACCCGACTTGGCCGATCAAGACAAGCAAGCAAATCTTTTAAAAGAACTTAACTTCTTTCCCTACGTTTTCATCTACACAACTCTAATCCCATTGCAATGAAAGGAGGAAATTGTAATGAGAATTCCGGGAGCTGTTGTCCATTTGATAGATAAGCAGGAGACTGTGGAATTGGCGAGTGGGGAGTTCATGCTGATGAGATTAGTTCAGGGGGACAACGCCATTGCAATGGTTGGGAGGGTGGAGGATCAAATCCAGTGGCCCTTAGCCAAAGACGAAGCTGTCGTCAGGGTTGATCACTGCCATTATTTATTTTCCCTTCGCCTGCCCCAAGAGGCATATGACAGCGATGATGACCCTGAAATGACGGAGAATATTCTCAACTATGGCTGAACATTTGCAGGCGAAGGGCGGGAGCGTGCTTTGCAAGAGCTGGACAAGCACCTGGAGCAATACAGCCTTTTTTCAGTGCAAAATGTTTCTGAAAGAGGGTTTTTGGAGATATTGGAAGTGGAAGTGGCAGTGAAAGTGGTGTTGCTGAGGTGAGAGTGATAAAGGGAAAAATGTGCAGCTTATTGGATAACGTTGGCACCTGATGTGGAGGATTATAGTGGACTTTTGCCTCAGGGTATTGCTGCAACTTCAGGGCAGATTGTCAAGGGGATTTTGTAGTGCGGAGATGTCACTGTTGATCAACTGACATGGGGACATGAATATCTGCAGAAGAGGCTTCAACCCAATCAAAACCCTACTGATAAATTTCAAAACATACTTAGATAAATCCAAGGCAGAGTAATAAGATCATACTTGGTTTGTACAAGCATATTTATATGACATACCTTGTTCACCTTCTAAGGCTTCATTTTGAGTATTCCAATCCAAGGGTAAGTCATGGATCCCCCATTATTGTCTGTGGTAATTGGAAAGAAACTATTGGTTATAAAGGGAGTCCATTTGCAAGTAATATTCATTGGTTCGGTAATCCTGCCACAACTTTTGGACTGTATGCAGCCACACCAATGCTTATAGCTTATGGCCTTTATGACATGGTTCACTATTTGAGTGTCATACTATGATACCTTGCAATCCACACCTATGCATAGTTGAACAAGAGAATTTGAGTGATTAAGCATAGAGATCAACAAAAACAGTTGAATGATGAGTCATCCATGTCAAAGGGGTGAGAGATAATAGTAATAACTAATAAGTGAAATTTGTTACAAGGTGAAATAGGAAGGTGGGTAAAAGTTCCTATGAACAGCAGGAACGCTTACTATTCCAAGTCTGTTTATACTATTGCGATATGAATTTTTCTTGTAAAGGCTGTGACTAAATTATACTAAGGGCATGTGTTCCCATATGACAGTAATTCTACCTAACATTTTCAATTCCAAGTCTGTTTATACTATTGTGATTTGAATTTTTCTTGTAAAAGCATGTGATCAAATACCAAGGGCATGTGTTCCCATATGACAATAATTAATGTTGATGGAGGACGCTTGAAGAAATTAAGGCTCAATGACGATGGAGCAGGGTTGAAGAAATTACAGCCAAAAGATTAAGGTTACAAATATATAATTATCAGATGTTCAGACTTAACCTATTTATTAACTGAATTGGAATTTGGTGATCAGATCCATAACCTGATCGACAGAGTTTGGGGTTTTAAATGGCGTAAGGGATATGATCATCATCTCCATTTAATTTTCTGTCAACTATGGTTAAGAGTCTACATCCTTATGTGGTCCATTGCAACTACAATCTTGATTGCTAATTGACACCAACTTAACCATGAGTAAGCAACTTGTGAGTAATAAAGCACACTTTGAATTCTGAATGTGGCTCATTATCAAAATATAAATTAACTGCAATAACTTTACCACTAAAGGTTCCAACACTTGCAACTAACTGTCTTGGACCTTGAAGACACTTTTGGTCATCTGCAATTTGCTATAGATGCGATAGTGCGAGCAAAATGAGTGTTGTTTGAGATTTGGATAATGAGATAGGACAAATGGTAGAATCTCATTACTTAGGCTATAACATCTATTTGATGGCTTCTGACATACTTAGATAGATCAGAAGAAAAGGTTCTACAGTTCATAAGACTATTGCACCTATGAGAAACAATAAGGGAAGGCAGAGGAATAAAGCAGCTTTAGGTCCGTAGTGTCCATTACAAGACATAAAAATCATATAAAGACAAAAGAATATTGACAGATATCTTTCGGCATTATTTATATAGATTTTAGATAAAGATATATAAACTAGTTGCTATACACAATGACAACACTATTGGTAATACATGGTAGCAGATATATATGATTTGGAGAATTGGGGCTCCATATAACAAGGGAGCTCACCATAATCTGTTTACCTCTTTTTCTCACTTGTTTTTACTTTTTTTGTGCATTTCACAATCTTGGGATCTCTAGGGGTTACAAACGTTTCTTGAGGCGATCTCTGTTGGACACATCTGATTTTGTAAAGGATGATACTTTGAAAATTTGTTGTACGGTTGGAGTTGTGGTATCTGTGACTGAAAGCCCTAACTCAAACCATGTTGCCAAAACCCGAGTCAACTGCAGACATCATATTTAATGTAGCAGGGGATAGATTTTATGCTCACAGATTGGTGCTCGTAGCTCGTTCCCCCTGTTTTCAAATCCCAGTTTTTTGGGTCCTCACAGGAGCAGAATAATAAAGAAATTTTCATTGGAGACATGCAGCCAAAAGTGTTCAAGGTAAGCTTTGTTTTGCCTATGATCATGAATACGTATGGTCATCGCCAGTGACTGCTTCACCTCCTTGCCCTTCGATGTCTTGGTCAATGGTTGAATGTCTACTTGCAGCAGCAAATCAATATATGCTAGATAGATTAAAGAGCTTGTGTGAGGCAAGAATCTTTCAAAGCATATCCATAGACAATGTTTGTACAATTCTATCACTGGTTCAATGTTATCTGGCTTCTCAGCTGAAATTTGAGTGTCTTAAGTTTGCTGCATCAAATTTGGAAGGTATGTGCGATAAATCTTCGTATATTGTAAACATATCATGGTAGCTCCTAGTTTTGAGTAATATCAGTGCATTTTACAGTACTAAAGAGCATATCTTGATTTTATCATCCAGAGGTTGTGCAGTCAGAAGGATTCAAATATTTGAGGGAGAATCGTCCTTCTCTTCAGTCAGAACTACTGGAAACAGTTGCATGGTTTGAGGATGACTCTGGCATGATAGAAAATAGTGAGAGCACATCGAGCCATGATTCTAATGGCTTTGATAATAACAACACAGAGGCCCAAGTTTAATAATATAAAGCCCAATGCACAGCATTTCAGAAAAAGCAATAGCCTGAATGTCATAATTTTGACATTGTGCTAGGTTCGCTGAATGTCATTGGGACGGATGTGAGGTAGAAATGAACTTGTAATTTTTTTAATATTTTAGAAACCCTTTATGTGACAATAGTGGCTTCCATGTGAATTGATCTCTTTTTATAGGTTGATATGAAATGCAATCCAATAGACAAATTACATCAGGGCTGTCCTGTTACAGAAGCATCTCTTAGCTCAAGCAGGGCATTATCTCCCATAGAAACTGCAAGTTTTGCTCAACTTGATAGAAGCTCTCCATCCAGTGGTAGAAAACTTGAATTCTTCTGAAATTAGGAAATCAATATCTTCATGAAAGAAAATCCAAAATAATGAAAATGAAGCATGCAGAGAAAATTGTATACAAGTAGTGAGTATGGTTGTTTTCAAACTATTAATGTAGGGGCCAGAGATAAATCCTCCTTGCTTTGACAGGAGGAAAGGAGAGAAGTTCCTTAAAATCAATCGTATATGCCTCTGCTTGCCCATTGTATGAAAAGGTTGTCTGTTTACTGTCAATTGCTGGATCTGGACGGTGCAAGACCAATATGGCAATGTTACTTCTACACTTGTAAGGATTCTTGAGGGTGATATGGCGATGCAAGTGGTCTTGTTTTCTTGGGTTATGATTTATTTTGGGGTTGGCACGTTATTTTTCATCTGGCAATAATGTTATTGATGTGAAATGATCGTTGGTGTTAATTCATGATTATTGTAATTGATTCAATATCTATTGCTCTGTATCCCTCTTGCTTGCTTGACACCTGCCATTCCCATGTCTAATCTATCCTTCCTCAGCCATGTTGGATAGGTGCAACCTTGTGATGTGGATCACAGTTGTTCCCAACTTTATTTTTCTCTAACTTTGTTTTGATTGTTACGTAGGATTTGGGTACAATAGGATACACCTGTTTCTCTCATTTTCTTTGATCGTATGTTTATGGTACTCCATATTTTGGTGCATCCATTTTTTTGTGCCTCTATATTGATGGATTTTCAGATTTCATTTCCTCCTATGTTGGTGTTTGACCGAATTTATTTGAACTTCCTTGAAACTACTATTAATATGTTAAGGGTGTGTTTTATGGTGGTGGTGATCTTGGAAAGTATGGCTTCTTTGTGGCACAATTCTCCACCCGTTTACTTGTGGGAGAAGAGTGATTCCTTTGGCTAGAACATTGAAAAAGTGTGGCAAGCCTTTGATATTTTGATATTTTAGATTTTTAATTGGTGCAGAGAACACAGGATAGTAGATGCAAGTGTCCTGATCTCAAGGCAGGTAATTCCTAGCAGAAACCCACCATGACAACTAGCTAACAAACAAGCGCCAACACTGCTTAAATCTCCATAACAGGAGGAGGGAAATAAGTTCATACCGTTTCACATACAAACAACAAGAAGGCCTAATAAACAAGGCATGCCCAATGTCATATCAGACACCCAACAAAAATCAACAAAACAGAGGGACGCCAAACACAACCATCACAGCAGAGCTTGCAAAGCAAAAAAAAGCATGGTAGAGAAAGATGCGTAAGATGGACATCGAACGCTGCTTGAGAAAGGCAAGGATGATGAGAGGGTATTGAGCTCCTAACTGACTCTTTGGTGTGCCAATGACAGTGAAGGCAGATGTATACAGCTTCAGCATGACCCTACTCGAAATAATCTAAGGCCAAGGAAATGATAGGTTATCTTGAGGAGTAGAATATTATAATTTGTAAAGAGAAGGGGTGAGAGTTTAGAACTTGTGAGGAAGAATCTACTGAATGGAATTCCAATATGTATGAGCATGGTGATTGAGGAAGATCCGGTAGAAATCTCTGTATTACAAAGCATGAAGCTTCTTGAACAACTCTAAATTGTAATTTGTAGGAAAAAATTACCTTTCAACTATACCATCTTCTGATTCAACTTAGAGATCTTCAACTTTTTCTTCTTTCACCCTATCTTTCTGGATATAATGTCACTATCATGTGAGATGCCACTTTTATTTAATGATTGCATACTTGACTCTTTTAGAACTTTTAATAAATTCAAACTCAATCCAATCTAAAAAATATCCTTTAAGATTGAAACTCCCTTGAATAAAAAGGGAAATCACACCCTAACATACTATGACCCCAATCAATGCCCTAATAAAACTATTTTCTATTTTCAGTTCCTCCTAAAATTGAAGCATCTTCCATGTATGATTCTTGAACTGGTCTCTCATCCTCACTGACATCTTTAGCTATGACCATTCCTAACCTTTATGTAACCTCAAAGGTTTCCAACCTTGGTTGAATAGATCTTAGCATGCCAGCCAATTTATTGTCATATTATTCCCTCTGATCATCATATTGTTTAACCATTTTCTATTATAAATAACCTAAATCTCACACATGCATAGATTTCTACTATGGAGTTATCACAGAGTACTAATGAATAGGTGGTCTAATTATAGACAGTCTATTCATATAACCCAAACATGAATAAACTGTAAGGTAAAGGGCATCCAATGAAGAGTCTCAAATAACTAGGCATTGCAAGGTGCAGATTCATGGCGTACCGTTCCCTACAGCAATTATTTGAGCCTCTTTTAAGGAATTCTCTGGTAAACTATCTTCTGGTTTTTCCTCCCATTTAATAAAACTTTTCCACACGCATAAATTAAATTTAAACGTCATACTTGAAACTTAGTAAGATAAAAGCAAGAGCATAACAACTAGAAAAAGTGTATAGTGAATCCACAAGTGGAGTTCAAGATAAAACCGAAGGCTATGTAATAACAAAGAAAGGTATACAAAATCAATTTGTAATATCAATTAACAATACATATATCACACGATTCCTTGTTTCTCCCACGGTCGGAATGTGTGGAAAGTAAACAATATTTATGAATAATTAATTTTAAAAACGATTTAGCTTAAACAGGCACACAAACAAAAAGCTAGAGAAAGATGCGTAAGACTCACCATACAGTGCAGAAGCTCAATGAATAAATAAGATTCTTGATTGCAGTTATGTGTTTTCGGTGACCTTCGTATACCCTGTTTCAAAGTTACACAATCCTCTATCACTTCATAATCGAACCCCCAAATCTTTAAACAAGAAACCCTCTAAATCAAAGGTAAAATCGTACCTGAATGGCATGGCCCAAGTTTTTTCCATGAAAAAGCAAGAAATGATCACTCTTCAGAAAGACAATGTAGAATCTGGCCAAATGAAAAACTAAAAGCAAGATATGTGCACTCAAAACAACCGTTAAGTTGGATTTGTATGACTTTTATTTAAAAATCAGTTACAGTTTTGTCCGTTTATGGTTTTGAAGGAAGCGAGATTCTTGCCTTAATTCGCTTGGTATGCATTTATAATTTGATATAATGTTTTCATTTGGAGGTG
>VDFB02021902.1:0-20011 GCA_007258455.2 Sequoia sempervirens | reverse complement strand
GAAACTCAATAACTATGAGTTTAAAGCAAATTTTTATGTGGTTAATATGGGAGGCATCAATGTGGTCCTTAGCATGAAGTGGCTTCATACAATTGAAGAATTTACTCTCAACCTTAGAGAAATGGAAATGAAATTCAAGGTTGACAGGACTAATCATGTACTTAAGGCCATTAAGGACAGCAACTTGAAGGTAATCACTCTCAGGAGAATGGAGAGACTTATTAGACATGACATGGCAGAGTGGGCAGCAGAGTGTAAGTTGATGCCTTTGTATGAGGAGCAGCACAAAACACCCTATCATCCAGATGTTCAGGAGCTCAAATGTTCAGGAGCTTAGAGTTAAGCATACAAAGGTGTTCAGTGACATACCACATGGTAGACCTCCTAATAGAGGCATAAAGCACATCATTGAGTTGGAAGAGGGCACCAAGCCCATTATGATTACACCTTACCGGCACCCAAAGCGTTTGAAGGATGAGATTGAGAAAACCATCAAGGAACTGCTTGCTATGGGACATATAAGGCCGAGTAAGTCTCCTTCCGCTTCATCAGTGGTTTTGGTGAAGAAGAAAGATGGTACACTCAGGATGTGCATTGATTACCGAATGTTGAACAAGAGGACAATTAAGAATAGGTATCCCATTCCTCGCATCGATGAGTTGATAGATGAGCTTCATGGAGCTTGTTACTTCTCCAAAATAGACTTGAGAACAGGATACCACCAAATCAAAGTTAGAGAGCAGGATGTTGAGAAGACTGCATTCAGATGTCATTGTGGACACTATGATTTTTTGGTTATGCCCTTTGGCTTAACCAACGCTCCAGCTACTTTTCAGTCCACTATGAACAGGGTCTTCCACTCTCAATTGAGGAGATTTGTTTTGGTATTCTTTGATGACATTTTGGTTTACAGTAGATCTTGGGAGGAGCACATGATTCACCTACATACTATTTTGGGCATACTTGACAGGGAGTCCTTGTATGCCAAGGAGTCCAAGTGTGCATTGGGCATCGCAGAACTTTTATATTTGGGCCACATCATCAGCGCATAGTGAGTTCGCATGGACCCTGATAAGGTTCGTGCCATTATTGATTGGCCTACACCTGAGACTTTGACTCAGTTCAGGGGATTTGTTGGGTTATGCGCCTTCTACCGTTGGTTTGTCAATAGATTTTCGCGGCATGCTGAGCCACTTACAAATTTGACTAAGAACGGAGCATTTGTTTGGACACCTCAGGCACAGGAGTGTTTTGAGAAGTTCAAACAGTTGATGACTACATGTCCAGTTCTAGCTTTGTCGGATTTCACCAAGCCTTTTGAGCTTCATTGTGATGCTTGTGCAGAGGGTATTGGTGGAGTGATTATGCAAGATCGTCACCCGATAGCTTTCGAGAGCAGGAAGCTAAGGGGTCCTAAGAGGAGCTACCGTATATAGGACAGGGAAATGTTGGCCATCATGCATGCAATGGCCAAGTTCAAGTAGTACCTAGTTGGCAGTAAGTTTTGTGTCAAAACTGATCATAATAGCTTGAGGCATTTCCTTGGACAGCGGGATCTAAGTGAACGTCAACAAAAATGGGTCAACAAGCTACAGTCTTATGATTTTGACATCTCCTATGTCAAAGGGACTCAGAACGTTGTTGTTGACACCTTATCTCACCATCCCCATTTGAGCTCGATGGCAGAGATTCCAAATGATTGGAGACACTTGATCATAGCAAAGTATGCCAAGAATCCGTGGGCTTCTGGCATTATTGATGGGACAATACAGGACAGCAGGTACTCTCTTGTGAATGACCTCATCATTTACAAAGAGAGAATATTCTTAGTCCCATGTTCAGATGTGAGGAACAAGGTGTTGAGGACTTTCCACAATTCACCCATGGTTGGTCATCCCGAATACTTTAAGACCTATAGGCAGGTATAGGAGAGATTCACTTGGAAGGGTCTCAAATCTGATGTTCTTCATTATGTCAGGGAGTGCTCTATTTGTTAGCAGAACAAGCAAGAGCATTCTTACCCTGGTGGGTTGCTTCAGCCACTTCCTATTCCTGAGAGGAAGTGGGAATGCTTGTCTATGGATTTTATTACGGGCTTCCCGAAAGCTCAAAGGAGAGACAGCATTTATGTGGTAGTAGATCGGTTGACCAAGTATGCACATTTCTTCCCGATCACCACTACCTATTCAGCTACACAAGTAGCAGATCTATTCTTTCGTGAAGTATTCGGATTGCATGGGTTACCTCGAAGTATTGTTAGTGACAGAAACAGTAGGTTCATGGGTTACTTCTGGCAGGAGTTATTCAGACTATGCGGGACAGAGCTTACTCCGAGCACTAGCTACCACCCCTAAACTGATGGGCAGATAGAGATTGTCAACAAATGGGTGGAGGGATACCTACGGAACTACATTTCTAGGTAGCAGAAGGCTTGGGTGAAGTGGTTGCATCTTTGTGAGTACTGTTATAATTCCACTCACCATATGACTATTCAGATGATACCTTTCAGAGCTTTATATGGATATGATGCGCCTAGTTTCCTTGATTTATTGTTGAGCGATTGCAGAGTGCCTAGTGTTGGGGATCTATTACAAGAGAACCAGGTTATCATGAGAGCCCTTCATGAGAATATTCAGAAGGCTTAGAATCAACATAAGCAGTATGTTGATCAGAGGAGGGTTGAGCGATCATTTGAGATTGGAGATATGGTGTATCCGATGTTGCAGCCCTATAGGCAATCCACTCTTAGGAAGAGGGGCACGGAGAAACTCAAGGCACGCTATTATGGGTCATTCAGGATTATTAGGCGAGTTGGAGAAGTGGCTTACGAGTTAGATTTACCGGCAGACAGTAAGGTGCACAATGTGTTCCGTGTGTCACGCCTCAAGAAGCCATTGGGACAACATATAGTTCCTTCTTCAAACCTACCACCCCCCCTGGATGATAAGGGGAAGTTGATATTAGTACCTGAGGCCATCTTAGATTCCAGAGAGCGTCATCTTCGGAGACGGGATATCAGGGAATATTTGGTTAAGTGGAGAGATCTACCGACAGAGGATGCTACTTGGGAGGGAGAGAGCATTTTACAGCATCCAACATTAAGTTTGCTTGAGGACAAGCAAATTCAAGGAGGGCGGACTGTAATGTCCCCACTCTAGTCGATATCAGTTGTAGATGTGTTAGCCTATTACTTGGACCCTCATAGGCTAATATGTTTATATAGAGGGTCTCAGTGGCAGTTAATGGAGGTCATTGTCACTCCATTTCTTCAATTCAGTATTTGGTTCAGTTCCAGGCCTTCGCAGATTAGTGTTTGGCTCAATTTGAGGTACTTACTATTTATAGTAAGTCAATCTGGCAATGATGCTATTTTTAGTTAGGGCACTTGGACACATAGGGGTTATACAGTGTTGACCCCAACTTCAAACGACATGTCAAAATACTAAATATTGAGGGAGATATTAATATTTAAGTGGTTAAGTTATATTTAATTATAAAAAGGGATATTATAAAGTTATATTTTAACTTTATAAAAATGAACCACTTAAATTTAATAAAGTGAGATTTAAATATTTAAATCAAAAAGGTATGCTCAAGTGAGATAAATTATTTAATAAGAGTATAAAGTATCTTAAATACATTTTAAATGTATTAAAGAGCTTTTGGGAAGTCATGCCTTTTTGAGGAGAATATAAGAAGCCAAGACAAGTCAACCTCATTATCATTGAACATTTGACATTGTTTGCTTTGGCTTCTTTGAAGTTTGTGCCTGAGACAAGGGTTTCAGCAATTTTTCACCATTGGAGAGCAGCACTTCTTCAATGTTTTGCAATCTTGAAGCTGTGAAAGACCGGCTAAATTGCTATAGAGAGGGCTTCATTCTGGAGTCCATTTGTGCTTGCAGGAGATCTACCGAGTTTATTTACAATTTTCAATAAGGAAAGGGGCTTACTAGTGGAGGCGGCCATTTTCATCAGCTTTCTACATCAATAAACAGGCTGTACAATTTCTATTGCCAACTGTACCTTTCACCACAGGCATGCGTGGGGTTTCTAGCTAGGGTGTAGTAACTAGAGGCTGAAATGCCTCTCTTTCTTGGCCTTGATCAACACCAATTGGGGGCTAGTCTAGTACTATCATTTGGCACTCATTCCAAGGTAGAATGATGAACAATTTGCTATGAAATTGCTTGATATTAACAAAGGAGATGATTACAATATATAGAGGTAGAAGAATACTGTAGACATTAAAAATGTCTAACTACCTCACCTACTGACTACTGTAGCAACAGTAGTATTGACCATTAACATAAGTAGAATATAATATTCTAACACCCTCCCTTAATGGTCAATCGCCTAACTAGCCTACAGAAAACAATCTGCAGGTCGTTGGTCACAAATTCTTCAGAACACTCTGCTGCTACGGAGACCCTCCCTGGATCTGCAGAATGTTGGTGACCAAAAACATCCAAAAGCTCTGCAACAAGAGACAAGAGTCTGCCACTGACTTTGCCACGTGAGAGAAGTCTGCCACCAACCCTCCCAGAAACTGCAGAACTGCTGACTAGAAGTCATCACAAAGTGTCCAACCTGACGTTGGATAACAGAGCTGTCCTTCCCTGAAGCCAGAGACACACCGAGAACAGCGGCCACGATTTTGAGGATAAATCGGCAAACTGTCGAGACTTTTGCAGAGGAGCACGACGCGAGAACAGACTGCAAGAAGCTAGTTGTGTAGATGTTCACCCCGGCAACTTGAGGTGCGACCAAAACAAACTGCAACAAACCACGATTTTTGAGGAAAAATGCGCTTCAAAACTGAAATTACAAATCGCCGTTTTTAGGAAAAAAGCGGTAAAAACCATAGAGGAATCCCACCACGGTTTACGAATTCTGAAACCGAAACAAGTAGCCATCAATTGTCGGCTGAAAAACAGAGGGTTTGGAACCCTAGCCGCCAAAACAGATCTGCACAGAAATCGAGGCACGGAAAATGAAGCACCCAGAAAAATCGGACGATAACCCATTTGAGATCTCGGAAAACCCACCAAGAATGCGCGAATTAGAAATTTTTGGAGCTTGAAAGGTACAGAGGCTTGCCCCTGGGGAATTTTGAAACTACGAACCGGAGACACCGAAGGAAGAATCTGCGACCGACCATTTGAGATCGCGGAAAACCCGAAGGAATCACCGCAATTAAAAATAATTTTTAGCGGAGCGGAGGTAAAACCCTAAGGCAGGTAGTAGCGAAATTCATGCATGGATGCGGAAAAGTTCGCGGAAAATTCTGAGATATCTTAAGTGGGTTGCAAAAAACCCTGGCGTCAGCGAGATGCGGAAAACGACTTACAGAAGAGTTAAGAAAATCGCGCGGTTAAAAAGGGATTTCTCATAAAATCAGCAGCCGACAGCGAAAATGGAGAAAATCGACTGCAAAATGGGAGTGCGTTCTGCCGATCCGCCGAGAAAGAGCGCAGGCCAGCGTCTTTGAGTGGCACGAAATCAATAAAACCGAACCGAAATCAGCGGATCAGCGAAAGCAAATAATGTATATAGAGGCCGGGGAGAATCAGCAGGAAAACAAAGGTTAAAGAAAAGCCAGTCTGAAAACCATAATGGCAACCCGGTTAGCAGAAAAGCCGATTCGAGATAAGGAACCGCCTAAACAACCGCGAACTTGAAAGCGCCAGAAAGAGAACAATCGCGATAAGCGAGAGGTTCGCGGGTTAAAGAAAAAATGCCTCCGGGCCCGAGAGGAAATTTTCGCGGGTTGTAGAAAGAAAAGTCGCATGGAAAAACAAAGAACGTGGGCAGAGAAGGGTGATCTCAGAAACGCATCAAAAAACTGACGCGAAAACCCTTGTAAATGCAGAAAAATACCCACGAACTGAGCAGAGAGGGTTTCGATTTTAGTGAGAAAAAAACTCACGAAAATCTAAGAACAAAAAACCCTCGAATTTTTCAGAACAGGCAGTGACGAAATCTCACGTGAGGATTTTTCACGAATTACAGATTAAAAAATTCGCCCAGAAACCCTAGTCGAATCTTGAGCCCTCCCCTAAGGGAGGCTCAGACCTGCTCTGATACCATGAAACAATTTGCTATGAAATTGCTTGATATTAACAAAGGAGGAGATTACAATATATAGAGGTAGAAGAATACTGTAGACATTAAAAATGTCTAACTACCTCACCTACTGACTACTGTAGCAACAGTAGTATTGACCATTAACATAAGTAGAATATAATATTCTAACAAAGAAACCCTCATCTGGAGCAGATCGGCTTATTTCATCAAATTTCTCATTTCTGGTTGTGATTTCCAGATTTCTCAAATAAGGGTGTGCTAGCATATTCAGGTATGCAACCTTGTTTTATGCTATGTTTCTATCTTGTATTGACAAATCTATTTACATATCATGCTGACTAAGAATCATTGCAGCAATTATATATTTCCAGTTATTTCTTGTTAAATCTTGCCTGGCAACTTTCTTATTTAATTATCAAAACTTCGTTAAAACACAAGCAACAACACAAAACAGTGCATTTAGCATCTGCAGGCAGTGTTAGAACCAGCAGGGTTCTTCACAGAGGCTATATCAATAAATCATCTCTCTATATTCAAATGAATTTGTAAAATATAAAAGCATCAGACATGTATGTTAAATAAGCATTCAAAATTGCAGAATTGAACAGCATGTCTTTTTTTAAAGCTTGAACTAATATATTGATAGAATGGGATGTTACATCAACAGCATTTCCTTGAAGAGACAAAATCTGGAATCTTTTAGCACATGGCTAAAAAGGATCACACAAACCTAAGAAAGGTCACTGTAGACTAGAGCTTCACCAATTTGTATATACTTTAATATCATAGTATTTAGAAACTGTACAAATTCAATTAGAGAACTTTGAGCAACAAAAAGAATTAAAAAAAGAGGCAAAGAGAAAAGATGGCAGCTATTAATAAAGACTCTTCTTCCATTTCTCTATTTCCTAGATCTTTGAGTAGTGGCAATGTTAGTGGTGGTGTTAATAATGAGCCTAGAGTTAATGGATCTTCACCTAATTTAGATTCATATATTGCTCCACACACCACTCCAAGTGCCCAACTATCACTTGAGAACAGAAGTTGGAACAAAGATAAGTATGATGCAGCAAGAGGTGCAATTGGAAACTTACGGTTCTATTGTACCATCCCATTTCATGCTAAAAAAAATAAATAAATAAAATGTATAGTTTGATTTCTTTCTCATAAGTTTTTGCATTTAGGCAATGTAGAATTTAAAGTTAAACTAGCAATTTTAGAATACTTATTTTATTTATTGTATTTGTTTTAAGTCTTCTTAATGGCAAAATATGATAAATGTCATTATTGTTTATGGGGCAGGGTTCAAAGCCCTTAACGATGAAGAGACAAAATGTTCCATTTAACTCAAAAGGGGGCTAATATGAAACCCAGAATTGACGATCAGTACGACATATAGAAGAAACGTTGCACCATTAGCACTGATGGTTGGACAGATAGGAGAAATAGGACATTGTTGAATTTCCTTGTTTCTTCCTCAAGTGATTGTAAGCCTTGAAATCTATTGCTTTAATAATTAAGATTTCTAATTTTTGCTTTACTGAATCACTATTTTTTGTTTATTTCTCAAGTGGCACAATGTTCTTGAAATCAATTGATGCTTCAAAGAACACAAAATATGTTGAATTTATTTGTGAGAATTTGGAAAGAATCTTGACCTAAGTGGGTGAAAAGAATGTGGTGCAAATAGTTACAGATAATGCTGCAAATTAAGTTATTGCAAGTAGACTTCTCATGGATAAGCACTCATCCTCCTTGTGCTGCCAATTGTCTTGACCTCATATTAGAGGATCTTGGCGAAATTCCATGGATCCAAGCATATGTGGAGCAAGCTAAAAATATTTGTAAATACACATACAATCATACTTTGATCCTCAAACTAATGAGGAAATTCATGAACAATTTCTCTTTTCCAGTCTATTGAAAGTTCCAAGACTCTTGGAGAATGACAACTTATTTGAAAAGGAATTATGACAATGACAGTGAGTGCAAGAGACCAAGAGGAGTCTAATGGTTCTCTCTAGATGCAATTTCAACATTCTGGGAGTATTCCACAGTCCTTGGATATTTCCAATGTCCTTGGAGGCTCCAACTTTCGTAAGACCTTGGTATGTGTAGATAAAAGCAATCAAATAAATAATTTAAGTTTTCTTAACGTGACTTTATATTATAAAGACAACTAATGTTTATTTATTTATTTATTTTAAACAAGGGTGGCCTATGTCATAAAGCGTTTGTAAAAGAGGGCCTAAAAGTGTAAGCACTAGGCATGGGGTACAAGTGACTTAAATGTTATCATTTAAAAGTGACATTGAAAGGGAGTACTAATAGTTATATTTAATTAAAATTTCAAGGAAAAATAACTTTATTTTATTAAGGGAAATTGTTTTTCCGGAAAAAGCAACGAAAAAGAAAAATAACACTTTTTTCGGAAACAGTAATGAAAAAGCAAATAAACATTTTTTCGAAAAAAAAACCAAAAAATGTCGTTTTTCTAAAATAGCTCGAAAAAGTTATAAAAGGAGGTTGGGTCTTGAGAAGAAGGGTTGCCATATTTTCATTTGCATTTGCTCTAAGTAAGAACGTGAATTCATATTTATTGAGGATGAAATCCTCTTGGAATACCAATTTCTCCTAGCTGGATAGAGTGATTTCATCCAAAAATTACCAGTATGCTAAAGATATCAGGTTTTGGGGATGGAAAACCTCAACAACCATTAGAGTAATTTCATTCAGAGATTGCCTTTGTGCTAGAAGTGAAGATTTCTCAGTTTGTGCTGCAAGGTTAATTTATTCTTTCAGTTGTGTTCTAATGGAGATTTTTGATGTGTTTTGACATGTTATGGAATTTCTTCATGCTATTCCTTGCTGGCTATACAGATTTAAGGAAGATTTTTCATGTGCTCGGATTTAGTTTATGATTGTCTTTTAGTAGTGTAGATGCTCCTACTTGATGGGGAGTTGGTGTTTGATGTTATTGGTGATTTTTATGGATTTTGGGTGTGTTGTTCTTGCTTTCCAACTTCATATCAGATTTGTACATGTCTGATTTCCTCTTAACAGCTTTATATTGTTTAGTTCTAGTGTGTTTGGGTGTTGGTTGAGGTAGTTTGGAGTGCCTTATCAATTGTTATTTCAACATTGGGTGAGTTTCCTTCAATTTGGGGCTATTGGATCAACTTATATTGGTGTTTGCAGAGTGTTTTCAGATTATATCAATCTGATATTGGACAATACAAAGTTGTATCAGCATTTTTCCAACTTCTTGCTTTAACTTTCAATGTCATACTTAGCTGGGTTGGTGAATACACATTTTGGGTATGATATTCCTTATTCATTTTGAGTCTTACAAACTAATTTATGTTATTACAGCAGACTGGTTTTATAATCAGAATTTAATATCAGATTTATATTAATAGTATATCTAATATAATGTTATTTTGTAATGCATTTCCTAATTATTTGTAAACCCCAGATGGCAGTACCGCCGAAGGGTCATCATTTGCATGCATATCATATTTTAGTATTGGATGTTTTACCGTCAATCATTATAGCATATCATTTAGCCCAATTTGGCATTGAACAAGCTAGCATTATCAACTATTTTGGTCTGAGTCAAGCTTAGACATTCTGACAGTGGCTTGCATTGCCTTCACGCAGTCCGCCGAAGAATTGTTCATAAGGCTAGTTTTGTTGCCTGCATGTAATTTTATACAATCCTTCAAAGAGGTGTTGATTAGCTTGGCTCAACCGCTTGTGTTCTTTGGCTGGCTTGCCGCCATTCATTCTATTGCATGCATCATAGATAGTGTGTGGTTGAAACACCTTATGCTGTCACCTTGCCCGCTCTAGGATCTAGATGATTAGAAAAGTGTTGAAGCATTGCATATGCATTACTATATTGCAAAAAAAAAAAGTAGGGTGGGTTACTACAAAGGATTTGGTTTGTTTTGGAATAACCCACTTTGCAAACAAATTTTATCATGTTGCAATCCTTGCTTCAGTAAGGCCACTTTGCGACACATGTTTATTAGTGAGGAGTGGTCTACATCATTATATGTCAAAACCAATCCAAGGGTTGACATGGTTGACTGAATTTTATATGAGCACAATTTTTGGCTTCCAATCAAAAGAGATCGAGGTAAACTTCCAATATATTTTTGTTCATATTTTCATTTCATTTGCTTATTTTTGTTCACAATTATGTTAATGTTTCACAATAATTGCACTTCATAGAGCCTTTAGTTTTTCTTGTACGAGTTGTTGATGAGGAGAAGTCCACAATGGGCTACATATATATGAGGGCATGGATAGGGCGAAGGAGGCTGTTAGATCCATTTGTGTTGAGGCTAAGGATAAATATCATTTCAAATGGGACATCATTGATCAATGATGGTTCCTCAATCTGATATTGCAATTTCACTCGGGTTTCAAATTCAATGAGGAGATCTTGAGTGGGCTCTACACAATCAGAGCAAATGACACCTAATCCTTTAGTTGAAGTGCAAATAACCACTAAGATTGAGAACTTCAAATTTGATGCAAAATAATGCAAACAACATCATAGCTACGAATCTATTAAGGGCATAATTTAAAAATTAAAAATTAAAACTTTCCCCTTTTACGTTAATATGAAACTCAAAGTTAGACTATAAGATTGATTTTTTCATCTCATTTCCAATGCATGGTGGGAAAGGTTTGGTGCTAAGGTGAAAATCCTTCAAAGGATTGCAATATGTGCCTTGAGCCAACAATGCGATGCTTCAAGGTATGAGCACAATTGGAGTATGTTTGAACACACACTCAAAAGAAGTGCAACAAATTGTCAATACAAAGGTTGAATGATCTTGTTTATGCTCATTACAACATATGCCTCTGTCACAAACAAATCTTAGGCACTGAATTATCTCCCATCACTCTAGAGGAGGTTGATCCACTATCAAATTGGATCACCAAGGTTGAGGATCCCATCTTCAACAATGAGGACCTAGCAATTTATCAAGTGGATCAATAGGTAGAGGCGATAGCCATCGTAGAGAAGGATAGAGCATGAGCACAGCCCTTAGATATTGTTGTCACTAAGACATAGGTAGATATCATTGTTGCATCATCATCAAGGACCTATCTTAAATGCCAGTGCAAGATTTGTCATCATGTTGGTACGAGTGGCGAGTGGTACAGGGTCCTCTAAGCCATAGACTTATAATTTTAGTTTTGATATATATTTTTATGCCATGGATTTCACAATCCATGATTTTTTTAAATTTGACAATATTTATAATTTATATATCTAACAGTGCTGTTTCCTTCAACTAAAATCCAATTTTATACTCATGATCAATTCATACTTGTGTATATGATCAAAGTAGCTTCTATTTACAGCTTGCTGATCAAAAAAAGTAGCTTCTATTTGATTAGTTCAATGTGTCTTTAAAATTTATTTATTAAAGGGTGCATGAAACAAGTTCTAAAACCTTAAAAATCTCTATATTTCATGATTTTGTCAATTTGCCTAGTCCTTAAGAATCTTGGCCAAGTCTAGGTGTCAAGTCTGAGTCCAAGTCCAGGTCAAAAATCAGCTTGCCAAGTCCAAGGCAAGTCTAAGTCTTGTAACATTGGTCTTTGAAATTTATCTCCCAAAGAAGACTTTCCTCGTCCAGAGGAGGCTATATTGATTCTTCAAATCGAACTTGGCCTGCAAGGTCAACACACACTTCATCCAATAATGGAAGATGTCTAGCTATTTCCACCCACTCTTCATATGGTTATTCATAGCAAGTTGAATGTTTTGATATCTTCACTCTTGACTACAAGTCTAACTCTGACTTTCGCTTCAAGACAAACTTCATCTTCAAATTTGTACTACTATTTCTTCCACTAAATCTCATAGTCGTCTTCATTCTCTTTGCTGTAACATACACCCCTGATTTATTTTTTTGGAAACCCCTGTTTGCTGTTTGCTTGTTCAAGGTAGTGTTTGTGTTTGTTTTCAATGTGTTTCAGATGTATAGCATAAAGGAAATGATTGCAATGAATAAGAAACTCTAAATAACAACACCTTCAATAGAAATTGCAATAAGCATCATATAACATTCATTTTCAGTTTATAATCAGAATATACATTGAGATATCAGACCCGATAAACATCCATGGCAGCAGCAATGAAGCTTAATAATGGTAGCAATCAACTCCTAAGCTTTGGCTTTCAAAAGCCCTTGTTCTTCTTCGCCCAAACCTCTCTTTTGAACCCCCAAAGAGCAGCAATAGGCACATAAGTTTTTGCAGGTCACAAACTGGCTTTTAACTCCAGCAAGGGCGTCCCTCCAAGAAGGTTTGATCGTTCCTAGAAAATCCAAATCTCAACCAAAAAATGCAATCTTGTACTTGAAATAGTCGGCTGGAGAAGAGTCTTCCAATGAAGCAATACCCATTTTGATTTCTCAGTTCATCTTTGAGCTATGAGCAAAAACATGGGTTCAGGTCCAGAAAAGCAATGCCTAAAAAATGCTATTAAACACACCAAAATCTTCATAAAATCACACCAAATTGGAAAACCAAACAACCACACCAAAACTCCTCAAAAATACTGATAAGTCTTCATTTTCAATCACCCAAAATTGAACTCTGTGAAGCTCTATATGATCCCTGTTGTAGAATCACTCACTATCTAATTAGGGTGGATATTTCACCACCGAAACCAGCCCAAACGAAGAGGGTTTTCGTCCTCAATTTGCAGCCCAAGCAATTTGGAAGAATTCCAGCAACATTTCGTTATGTTGCCAAACTAGAGATGTACAAATGAGAGCCAAAATGGAGTTATAAAAAAATTAGGGCAATGGACTTGAAAAGCCTCTCAAATTCCTCCTCAAACACAAGCCCTTCTTTGCCTTTGCAAAATAAAAACATTTTAAATTATTTTTTCTCTCCTCTCTAGGCGTCCCACTCATGGAGAAATAAAATATTAATAAATCCTTTTAAACACAACTTAAGTTGCAAGCATAGGCCCAAGGTGCTTTTTGAATGACCATTCACCCCCTCAACTTAAGTTTATAAAATAACTTTAAAAAACAACTTAAGTGACTGAATAAAACAATTATCAAATACTTCAACCTTAGGCTCTCCAAACCATAAGAGAAATAATACTGTTGTGCACACAAAGTCCTAAGACTAACTCCCCCAAGAATGACTTACTATAAATAGCACTGCTAAAAATAGTAAGTGCTCACCATACACCAACCAAAGCAAAACTGAGGACCACTAAAGAGCATCATGACCAACTGAAGATAGCAAACATCATAAACCGACCACTGCTAAAAATAGAAAGATGCCAACCACCGCAACTACCACCATTGTTCGAAATAGTAACCCAGTGTTGAACTACTACCAAAACCACTGCCAGAAATAACACTTATTAAAAATAGCATACTGCTAAAAATAGTGACTCCAAACACATTTTAACCACATTCTCAACAAGCTGGCCATAACTTACTAAAAATAGTAAGTCCTAAAGCTACCTAATGCGCTTGCATGTCATACCACTACAAGCTCTAAAACCCGTATGAAATCCCGTAAACCAAACTCCAACATGCACTTTGAATCCACAAAAGAGACCTCCAAGCAATTGGAAAACCCCGATTCTCGATTTGCCTAGCCTACGGACATTCGAGATACACAACACTGGAAAGTGTAGTGCCAAAAATGGGGACATTACATTTGCTCTACCAACATTAGAGATTTTTGAACTCTTGATCCTAACCACAATGTCTAAGGGCATGAATTATCAATCAAACCCAACTTCTTTAAGGCAATGACATCAATGTATACTTTTCCATCTGATAAAACTAGTACTTAAAATAATAAACAAAAATAACAACACATACCATATAAAGTAATAGAAATATATCTTTATTCACATTAAGTTCTTACAAAAGTAGACCAATGATGAACCAAGGATCAAACTACTTTCCTTGACTACACAAAGTTTGTTTAATGCACCTAACAATTGCCAACCAAACCACAACAATTGACAACTAACAACCCAACGTTGTCAAGTGAATAATACAGTCAAGTACAAAACATAAGAAGAGTATTTTAAGCTAACTACAATAATTAGCATTGGTACATCCAAGTTATTTGACCTCCTCTTTGAATTATCTCAACCCCAAACTAGTTTTCTATTCTAAGTATTTCTTACAAGTTCCTAATATGACCCTTGTTCAACCCACCTATCTTCAATATCATTAGCCTTGTGGTTTGAGGAATCCCTTTGGCTAGGTGTGCTCCCTTTAACTTCATTTTGGGACAAACCACCATGTTTTATTAAGTGAAAAAATTTGCCACCTTTGTTCTCTTCAAGAAGTAGAATGTAAGGAGCATTCTATTTTCTTGTGTTTGGTCTACCATGAAATTAGCGGGATATACTATTATTTATATAGGGATTCTAATGGTCCTCTATGCACCTTCTACTGCCCTAATAAGAGGTGCTTGGCCTTTTTTCTTTTTGAGATCACCACTTTCAAGCATAGATCTCTTCATTGTGGTCGCAGATCTAAAAAATTGATTGCTTCCTTCTTTCAAACCAGCAAATATGTTGGAAGCATTAAGCACCCTTTGGAGATTAATGATTCGTTTACAAATTGAAACAAATCTATGACACGTTATTCATCCTTCCAATCTACTATGACTAAAGATCCTTAGCACTCTCACTCCAATGGTTGTGGCTCTTTCTCTTCTCAACATCAAGGACCCTCTCACACCACTCTTCCACAACATAGATCTCAAGTGCAATCTTGCATTACCATTTTTTTCCTACTACCAATAGTTTTTCAAATTTGAATGTTAGAAGAGACTGCATAAAATCAATTAACTCCTAGGATTGTCCAATAAGACCTCCTTCACCCTAGACTTTCCCCAACAAGTATTCTCAAATTGAAATTTTGCATCAATGCTCCTACAATGATCGATGATAATATCGTTGGCTCCTCCAATGCATCCCTAAACAATAACACCTGAGGATTTTGATTCCCTGTCTATGTGGTCTTGTTGTACCCAAACCAATTTTTTTTGCTTCATTAAGGCATTTTGCTTAAAAGAGTCTAAACCTTGTTAAAATGATGTCAAAACACAGTTTTTGGGCAAATCAAGTATGTATTTTGAGTCAGTGTGATGTCGAGAAGATATTGGTGAAATTTGGAAAAAATTGAAAATTAGAGTTTCTGCACCCCTGTTTCACGTCACAAAACCCTAAAAAATAAAAACTTGTCAGAATTGGCTGAAATTAATTTTGATTGGCTTATTTCACATCACGATCACAGTGGTGAAGTCAGTTTCAGTTAAAAGTCAGTTTAAGCCTGGTGCGTAGTTTTCACTTTTTTAGGAGAAAAGTTAGGATCTTTGAGATCGTCAATGACAGTTGGCCAATACTGAGGTGTCAAAATGTAAGCCTAAAACTCAAAGCAAAACATTCTATGATGAAAGATGCTGAAAAAGATACTTCACAACGGAGGGGATTTTCACATGGCGAAAAATGCAAAAAATATTTCAAGTCTGGAAACACTTCACTTTGTAATGTGGGAGACGCTTGCACAGTCAACGTGCAAATCAACTTTACAGTGTTCGTACATGTGAAAGGGGTGAAATACAGTCACACATGTGTCAGTGGCAGTAATGCTTCTACGTTGTCAACTCGGCAGCCAACACGGTGATCGTAGAGCACGAAATGAAAGAAAATATCCAACACAAAGCAAACCTACATCCCTGTAGCTCAGGGGCTCCCTTCAATTTGAAGGCGCAGATTCAGTTGCTTTTGGTTGCAAATACATTCAATCTCTTTGGAATTCAATCAGCTTTCCGACAAGCTATCAAGCGAGATCATCCGAATTGCAGAACTCTGGCAATCAAAAAGATAGGAGTTAGATTACTTTAATTTTTTCACGCATTTCAGCGCTACGAGGGAGCTTCCCCTCCTAATTTGAAGAGCACTCATTACACAATGTGCATAGCTGTCCGTACCAACTCGCACTCCAGAGGTGCTAATTGTTACGCCAACAAGTCTTCATCTATTTCTATTACTTTACGAGGTCTTCCTCCCTTTTATACATATAGTTGTACTAATTTAGGGGTTACCCTTTTTAGGTAACTAGCATGTATTATAATTTTTTTGGATTTTCTCACTTTTTCATTTTTGCTTCGTGTCTAGGACCCCTTACATCCTAGTCCTTTTTTATTTAACCTATTATATGTTCCAATTCCTTTGATCTATTTTTAATCATTTGTGGACATTATTATAATTCCTTTATTTCTTTCTTTCTTTATAGAAGCATTTTGATGTCGAGGCAAGTACAACATCTTCTCTTTCAATTTATATTGCTAGTTTAGTTATTTTCCATTTGAGAGGTATCATAGCTTCAACTAGGTTGAGATTGCAATGGCATCATGGGTTTATAACCATGGTATTTTTCTCCTTTATAATTGGTTGTACTTTCTAAGTTCCATTGACCTATGTTGGTTCCTTGAGGACATCAATATAATCATAACCTTGATATACTACCCATGCTTTGGCTAGATTATTCATAAACAAACATGGAAGCTTGAATACTAAACAATTTGACTATTAGAATTTCTAATCACAATCCCTACACCACTGAGCTCAATGGTTAAATACACTTGCTCCATCAAATTTTAGTTTAAAAAGAGTAGGGGTCCAAAGTTCCATAAGGTGAAGTATAAATCGAGGAAAAGAGTACTTGGAAACAATCCTTCATATTTTATATAAAGACAAACCAAGCATATCATGAATTGTGGGTGTTGATGTGTTTTTTATTGACCTCACCAGCGAGAATAAAATTGTAATGGCTTCCCTATTATTCTCTCTTGATCAAAGTATTCCGCACGCTAAGATTGCCAGAAAGTTCGTGCGTTCAACTCCAAGGTTCTTTCAGTGCGAATAGGCTCAGTTTGGCTTGATGTGATTTGCTGGTATTTCAAGGGGACTTACGGAATTGTTCGACAGCGGAGAAAGGAATTCAAATGCTCGAAAGATTTGTCGATGAAATGCCGGTTTCCTATTCTAATCAGAAAGTACTGAATCGAAATGAGGTAAGGTTAAGAAGATTCTAATCTACTCTAAGGTGTGGGATATGGCGATCAATCTTCGCAAGCTTCAACCAAACTTCGTTTTGCCTCGCATCGGACAGCCTCCACGGAGTCGGTGCAATCTTCAAGGGAGATGACAAAAGATGTTCAAACCACCACTTGACATAAAGATACCATCACAACGACGCATACCATTATTCAAACTGTGATTGAAGTTAAGTACATGATATTCCAGTTGACCACACAAGGCGCATTCACCATCAGCAAATACACTAGTGGTATGGATAGACGAAGTTGCTTAAATCAAACACCACATTCCACAATTAACATCTACTTGCATGAAAATGAAATTTACGCTACTCTACGCTACTTGAAGTAGAAGGGATGAAGAAACCTCGCTAGCTATCCACAACAAAGATGAATTTCACCATCAATGAAAGATCTTTTATTATGAAAGTTTTACACGACAATTTCTTACAAAAGTTTTCAAAGGAAAACTTTCCTTCTCCTCCAACTACACTATCAATCTACTCCTAAGTTGTCCCTCTATTCTAACTTCTACTCTAATTCTACTGTCTAAGCCTACTGAAGGTACAAATGAGGGGGACTCCCCCTTTATATAGCTGGCCAAGTCCAACGGACGGCTCAGATTACAATCGGCTGGATGGCCCAGATCGTGCCACCTCAGCCCTAAACATGATTTGCCCTAAAAACCGCCACAAAGGAGAGTGGGGTAATAAATGCGTCATTAATGGCCACCACCCTTCTAGAAGATTCCCGTCTACGGACGCGTTCACACTGTTCTTGATCTTCGTACTCGGCCAATTCTGATGATCGCTTGGAGGAGGGTAAAAGAGACTTTAAGATTGCCACCTCGAGTAATAGAATTTGGTAGAATCTGGAGTCCGACCGCTCTTGATTTTCTCCTTGACCCTTGCTCGAACTTCCATTCTTGAATTTGAAGGACTTCTCAGTCTTGGACTAGATCATTTCCGCTTGCCATGGGTGCACATTGGATTCTTGAGGAGAAACTCCAACACTTAGCCATTTCTTGCAACTTTCCTTCAAAACTTTATCTTCCTCCGAAGGTCGTAATATCATCGTGCTTCACCACCTCCAAACATCGTGCTCTGGCCTCAACGTTCCTCCTGCAAAACAAGCGAGCAGAAGAGTATTAGAACACTTCATAACACAAATTCACCTTACTTACCCGATTTTCACGCTCATCGCCCCCACTAGCAAACTTTTGCCATCTTCATAATTCCTAATGCCTTAGCCAAATTTCATCATCCTTTGGACAATATCAACTTCAACTGCCTCCTGAAGAAATTCATTTCACCCGCTGGAGCTTCGACGACTTTGATTTTACTCATCTCTGGCTCAAGAAAACTATCTTCATGAAGGATTTAAGCAAATTCACCTAGGCAGTTCCCTTCAAATTCATCGTCTGGAGAATTTCATCTTGAAAACCCATTTTCTTCACATTTGCCTTAGAAAATTTTCAAATTTCTCCTAGGAAATTCATCAACCTGGCGCCCATTAAAAATATTCACCCTGAAGGCCTCGACAAAGCGTAGAAGACTTCAAAATCCATTCCTGATCGACAATCATCAATACCCAGAAGAAAATTTCCTTCAGAACGTGCCAGACACATGGGTGTACAACGAACGGGTTCATTTAATTTTTTTAATTTTGAACCTTAGAAAAATAATTTCTTATCAAATTTAATCCATTTCATCATCTGTGAACATTTCTTTGTGCTCTGACTTGAAAATCTTTTTCGACCCCGTGAAGCTAGCATTATCGGACTCCTCACCTGGCAATTTATTCATGTCTTAAGAAATTTCATCATCTTCCACGTCTAGGAGTAATTTCCTAAGGAAGAAAATACTTTGCCTTAGAAAATTTTCAAATCATTTTGAAAATTTTTCCTTAGGAAATTTTATTCATTTTCAATCCTTCTTGTGGTGAAAAAATCTTTTATTAATTCGCTCGGAAAATTTTAATGCCTTGATCACACTTGTATGTCAACGCCCAACACCATTCTCCATCCTTGGACGTTCTCTGAGCTCCTCACAAGTGAAGGGCGCATTTGGGCCATCAAGCTTCAACTTCATATGCCTTAGTGAGAATCTCCTACCTCCAATACCTTTGGGCGCGTTTTAGTCATGGAGGTTTCAATTTGTGACCTTTAACCATTTTCTAACTCCTCCCTCAAGCCTAGGCGCATATCCACCCCAGAGGTTCCACTTCCGAACACTTGATAAAATTTTATCCTTTAAGCTCTTAGGCGCAAATCAATGGTCAAGCTTCCAATTTGACCTTCTTAGCGACCTTTCAACTCTTGACCCTCTTACCTTTTGGGCGCACTTGGCAGGGGAGCATCAAATTTTCCATACTTAAAAGATTTTGACTCATTTTCAAAGTGGGCGCACTTTACCCATGGAGCTTCCAGTTTTGTCACTCAGAGGCGCATATAGCATATCTAACTTCCACCTTTTGACACTTAGAATATTTCTCATCTCCCAGGCAAAGGCGCATATGGCTATGTGAGCGTTGAGTTTCAGATTTCATCCCTTTCCCTTTGGGCGCAAATAACCCTGTGAGGTTTCAGCTTAAATGACTTCATCAAATTTTAGTTTTCATCATTCTTTTGAAGGCGCATTTAGCATAGTCTCCTTCCAGTTTCAAGGGCGCACAGCATAGGTTGTACTTTCAGTTTCAACGCCTTTGATAGATTTTCTGTTTTTGCTTTGGGCGCATATGGCATGGTCAGTTCTCAGTTTTGGAAGTGAGGCGCAAATAGCACATGGAGGTTCCAGCTTTGAGAG
>VDFB02021900.1:0-17599 GCA_007258455.2 Sequoia sempervirens | reverse complement strand
TCTCCACACTTTCTTCTCCTTTGCACACACACACTTCACTTTCTTTTTCATCTGCATGCTTCTTCATTCCTCAAAACATCTTATATATATACAAGCATATCTTGATCATCAATTAGGTTGGCCTAATTAGATGAACACAAAAATAATCAAAACCTTCTTTGTTGGCACCATATATGATTTAAGCATTGTACCAAGTTGGCTAACATCCATAAAGCATAACT
The DNA here is from genome assembly GCA_007258455.2 of Sequoia sempervirens. Taxonomy (NCBI): domain Eukaryota; kingdom Viridiplantae; phylum Streptophyta; class Pinopsida; order Cupressales; family Cupressaceae; genus Sequoia; species Sequoia sempervirens. The sequence goes on along the minus strand of VDFB02021900.1, from coordinate 17,378 downwards.
GGTCTTCATAATATATTGCATATGCTAAGTCAACCAAGACTAAAACACAATTCTCCAAACCAATAAATAATTCTTAGAGAAAACATCTTTTGGATATGAGAGCACATTAATTTCCCATCATACCACCAGCAAAGAGACTATCAATCAAAACCACAACATAAGAATATTCACCTTAGTAGAATGCAGATTATCCCACATAGTATGCCACATATAGAACAGTAAAATGCAAAGTTAAACTCTATCAGAGATAACTTTTTGGTCACAACAAAAGATATCTCAAGATCTAGGATATAGTTGTATAAATGAGCAAAAAAACATGGTTAGGAGATTAGAGTCATATCAGATCTTGCAGTAAATTTTGTACTCAAATGCCAACACGTCGATCCATCACAAAAGAGTATTACTGGCAAAGAACAACTTCTAGTAAACCAAGCAGTCTTCCCATATAGTTATCACCATGTTAACATCAATGACAACATAGGAACAACCAACACAAACCATCCATACTTCATGCTCATGTTGCAAGGCTTCCAACAATCTCCCCCTTTGGCATTGATGGAAACATGCATGACAAACATTTTCCAGCAACTAAAACTAAATATTCTAAATACTCCCCCTCTCAAAATTGTTCTTCACAAAAATGATTTTCCTCTAACTCTCTATATCTCTTCATCTCTCCATCTCTCCATCTCTTCATCTCTCCATCTCTCCATCTCTCCATCTCTTCATCTCTCCCTCTCTTCATCTCTCCCCCTTTGACATCAATGACAAAGGAAGGGGCATCGGTATATATGTATATATCAAAATATAGCCAAAAACATATGAACGCATAATTGAATTAACCTGAAGAAGAACCTCTAAGACTCTCTAGGATAGCCTTTCATCATACCTTCTTCCCATAAACCTTTCGCACTTACAAGAGTCTTGTAAAATAGCTCAAGTTTAGTTAAAGACTATACACCATCTGCTAAAGTATTGGGACTAAGATTGATCTTTTGATAGCTTACCAATACACCAAGAGCACTAGAAACAAAAGTATGTCTAAGTTTAATCATGTCTCATAGTGCCACAAACTTTGATAACATATGTCCCTCTAACTCGTAGAGAGAGAATATTTTTCTTGAAGCTGAACAATTTTAGATCACCTCTGATTATCTTTTATCTTTTCCAAGTTGTATGTATCTGTCTGAGTGCTCAACCAGGACTCACTCATCCTTATCTCATTTCTTATATCTAGTGTATAGCTAGACCAATCTAGGAAAATAGAAAGTAGTTTTTGTGCCTCTTCTTCACAACCTTGTACACTCTCCAATTCCTTCATCACTCGAATGTGTGCATTCACACATTTATCTTTGATATCTTCCAAATTTCCTTCATTATACCTAATTCTAGCAGACACTTCAAGCTCAAAGATGTAAAACTTTAAAGGATCAATCATGCCACAAAGATTCTCCACAATAAAAATAGATGAATCAAAATTAGCACCAGGAATAACCTTTTGCAATTCTTCCAGAACTCTTTGAATATTTATTCTTTCATGCTCATGATCAATCTCACTTCCTTCTGCAACTTCTTTCATAACAATACTCTTCCTTTTCTTCCCTTTTTCAATCATGCTACTAGAGGTTCCTTCTACACTGAGATTCTTAGGGATTCCCAAAATAATTTTACCATAGTTATCAACTTTAGCCTCTGACACTTCATAGTTCAATTCATATATCCAAACTAACCTTGGATTCAACTACTCCATGTGACAAAAAGTTGTAGACATAAGAAAGCTTATGCTTTGAGCACCTTTCAACAACAATTACTCAAATCCCAAAAACTTTTGTTCATACTTCATCTGAAATGCTCCAAAGAATGTAGCAAGGGAAAACTCTTGTGCATCCAAACTACCAAGATTTATCATGAAGTTCTTGATTTGATAGGAAATGTATTCTAATTTGACCATTCTATCCTTCCACTAATGACAACTCTTTCAAAAAAAGTAAAAGAGTAAACAGACAACCAAATTTCCATACGAAAATGTATTCTTCTTATTCTTCTTGATTTCCATTAAATTCTTCAAAAGATGAATATGAATTAATTCACACAAGTCATATTCCATACCTCCTTTAACCATATCAACAATAGTATGAACAATAGTAGTGGAGACTATAAGGTCATTTTTAGGGATACACACTTTGTGACTGATGACCATAGAAACATACTGTATTACCAGATCAACAATTGATCTTAAATTCAATCTATTTCCCTTCAAGATTCACACTAGTAACCTCAAAAATCTCTTTCTCATCCATATATTTATGTTTAGGAACATGTGTCTAGAGGAACACAAACTAGTTACATCTCTAATAGCTTTTATAGTAGTCACATATCCTTCATCAATCCAAAAAGATTCATCATGTATTCTGCTCAACACTATTCGAATGTACTTCTTCTCAAATTCAAACAAGGGAACTTTCCTCCAAACATCCAACTTTTTCTCAACTAACATTTTGTAGGCATCATGGCTCTCTTCCAATTCACTTTCCCAAAGCATGCTCAACTGAACTAATGACATTTATTCTATCTTACTAAAAGAAAATACATATATATTTTGTGGGAAACACTCTCAAAGGGATGAAAGAGAATGCACCAATAGAATTTTCTTGATAGAACCTTCAAATATTCGAAATTGCCATGCACTTTTATCCGTATCTACTCACAACCTTTGAATTATCCATAACAAAGTAAAATGAAATATTGTGCAAACATGAATACCTCTAAATGCCAACAAGAAATGTTTAGATATCCTACTTCCAAAGCTCACTAACCGCTTGAATTCTTCTTCAAACCATGAAACTCTGAATTTCCTTCTAAACTTCCTTTGCACACTTCTCCAAAGATACATAAGATTTTAAAATTATCTAAATTTATTCCTTCCATTTTGAATGATTTTGCAATAAATGGCTCAACTTGCAGGTAGATTTCCTTGAAGATTGTGTATGCCTTTATCCTTTTGAATTTTGTAGATTTTATCCTTCACACATGCGACTAAAAACTTTCTTAATTTCCTTACCACATTAAATATACTTATGTCATGATATGACACAAGTACTGATGAGGGGGTTCATTAGATTTTCTAATGATTTCTCCCCCTTACCACTATTTTTACTTAGAAATTGACGAGAGTATCTGCATTGGAGGTCAGTACAAATAAAACTAATGATTTTGATTCCTTTTTCCAAATCCTCTTCATTTCTCTTCTTGCTTCTTTTGGATCAATGATTTGACCATTCTTCTTCATCAGAGAGATATTTTTCTTTCTTTTGTTGATACCACCAGGATGTTCCAAATTACTCCACTTATAGAAAACAATATTCTTCTTTGCATTTTCGTTTTTATTCAACGGGATGACTTTATATCCATTCTTCTTTCTCTTAGAACACTTTTTGGATAAAGAATCATTCATTTTACTTTTGTAGTCTTTTTCTTTATGACCAAACTTCTTGTATGAATAACAAACACCATTGAAAGATAAGTACCTTTTAGCATCATAACGTTTGATAAGACTTTTTATGAGATTGATTCTTAGATCTTTGATTTTTCTATTTTTGTACTAATTCTTCTTACCAGTAGATTGCTTTGCTTTAGAACTCTAACATTCCTCAAACCCTAAACCACTCATACCCATCGGCAATCTTTGAGAATTAATCAATTCATCAAGCATCATAGAGCTTATCTTAAATTTTTCTTCAAAACATCTTTCCTTTTCCAGATCAAATCTCAAGATTTCCGCTTCTTCTTCTAGATTTATACATTCATCCATATTCCTTTGAATTTCAATTCCCCCACATTCTTCGCTTCTTTCTTCTCATCAAATTGTTGTAGCAGTTAGAGATAACCCCTACTTTCAAATATTTTAGAGTGTTTGGAATCAAATTTTATATCAGGAGAGATGATGAAACCTTAGGAAAGATTGATGCAATATTTGATGAAGGTATCTTCCTTAGATTTTCTACAAAAAAAAAAGCTTATTAGTGCTACAAAAAGAGACTAAGAAGGATAGTTGAAAGTGTAAGTGTCAAGGTGGATGAAGATCTACAAAAAAAATTAGTGATGATAGATGTATATGAATTAGATGATTCCTCATGTAGTGAAGAAGAAAAGTGTAAAGGTAAGGGAAAATAAGTATAAATTGAAGTGGAAGAAGCTCTAGAAAGGATCCCTGAGACTCCTAAGTATGTGAAAAAGAATCATTATGAAGATCAGATCATTGGCGACAAAACAAAAGGTGTATTGACAAGAAAAAAGGTTGTCATGACATAAGAACATGTAAACTTATTTTTTACTTTCCAAAGTTGAACCTAAAATAGTGATTGAATCATATGAAGATAAATATTGGATCAAGGATATGAAAGAAGAACTAATGTAGATTGAGAAGTCAAACTTGAAAACTTTCCCAACACTAGCAAACAAGAATGTGATTAGAACTAAGTGGGTGTTCCAAAACAAATTGAATGAGAATGGGGAAGTTGTTAGGAACAAGGAAAGAATTGTGTGTAAAGGTTTTCACAATTGTCCAAAGAATTGATTTTGAGGAGAATTTTACTCTGATGGAAAGGATGGAAGCTATTGGGATGTTTTTGGTTTTTGCAGCACACAAATATTTCAAAGTATATCAGATGGATGTAAGTATGCATTCTTGAATGGTGAATTGGAAGAAGAAGTTTATATTGAAAAACTGAAAGGTTTTTAGTTATCAAATAATCCTAATATGGTTTGAAAATTGAAGAAGGAATTATATGGACTCAAGCAAGATCCTAGAGCTCAGTATGCAAGATTAAATAGGTACTAGTTGCAACAAGGATTTAGTAAAGGTACTAAAAATAGTAATCTTTTCTTTAAGATGGAGAAAGATCAAATATTGATTGTGGTTGTGTATGTTGATGACATAATCTTTGGAGGTAATGAAGTAATGTGCAAGAGATACACATAAGAGATGAAAAAAGAATTTGAGATGTCTATTTTTGGGGACATGAATTTCTTCCTTGAACAACAAATCAATTAGACAAAGAAAGGTATATTCATTTAACAATCAAAGTATTTCAATGAAATGTTGAAGAAGTTTGGAATGAAAGACTCTAAACTGGTATGTACCCCTATGATTATTGGTTGCAAGTTGAGTGAAAATGATTGATCTCCTAAGGTTGATTAGAGAAAGTATAGGTAAATGATTAGAGGACTACTATATCTAACTATTACTAGACCCAATATCATGCATATAGTTTTTTCTATGGATAGATTTTAAAGAGATCCCAAGGAGTCGCATGTGGTAGTAGTGAAGAGAATATTAAGATATTTGAAAGACACTCTAAAAAATGGCTTGTGGTAACCAAAGGATACTGATTTCTCTCTGAGTGCTTATATAGATGCAGATTGGGTAGCTTGTGTGGATGACATAAAGAGTATAAGTGGTGGTGTATTCTTCCTTGGAAATAGATTGGTGTCTTAGAAAAGAAAGAAGTAGGATTCAATATCATTATCTACTATAGAGGAAAATAATATTTTTACAATATCATGTTGTACACAAGTGTTATGAATAAAGAAAATCTTGAATGATATCAGAGTGCTATATGATGAACCTATTTATATCTTATGTTATAATATAAGTTCCATTAATATTTCAAAGAATCTAGTAATTCATTCAAGGACAAAACATATTTCAATCTAGTATCATTTTTGGAGGGAGAAGGTTGTAGAGAATGAGGTAAAGTTCGGGTATGTGCCTACTAAGCATCAAGTTGTAGATATTTTTAAAAAGGAGCTTCCTAAAGATACTTTTGAATATCTCTAGGAGAAGTTAGGGGTTATTTCCTCTTCTTCTTTCAACTAGATGCATAAGAATATGCATCAGTCTAGTGGATCTCAAGATTCATTCCTTATTTTGGATTGATGTTGGTGGCTACCTCTTAGATGGAGTATGTAGTGGAATTCTTGGTTGTTGTATGTAGGGGGTGCAATTTTTGTCTTGTGCACTCCTAAGGGGGAGTTTTCAAATAAGGTGTGAAGAAAATAGAGTGTAGTAAAAAGGAAAGGTAGTTGCAAAGTAGCTATTATCCCTTATAGGTGTTTCCCTTGAGGGAGAGAAAGAGTGTGTGAATGATATCAAAGGGGGAGAGTGTGTGTCACCATTTTCCACTGATTTTAAATGGGGAGAGAGTAAATTGAAAATAATAGAGTAATCCAACAAGGAGAGAGAGAAAGTTAAGTCGTGAGAAAGAGAAAGTGTTGAATAGAGTTGATGCTTGTGTAAGGGGAGCAGTGTGCACTATGGTGCAGTATGTGTTTTGGTAATCATAGTTTTTATTTTTGTTGTTGTTGGTTTTTCACATAATGTATTGCCATAAATGAAAAAGGGGGATTGTAACAAGTATGTGCAGTTTGTATTGTCATTGTTGTCAACAAATCTATATTTTTGCATTGATGTCAACCTTGGTGATTTTTTGATTTGTTGCATTATGTTGTCATTAGTAGTATCACTAGTGTCAACCTCTAGTGTTCTTTTGATGAGAATGTGTGTGGTTGAGTTAAATGTGTTCCAGATGGTGAGAATGTATTTGTGGTGCTTGGTTTACAAGTGCTTTTGAGAAAATTTGAAGGAAAGAGGAAAAAAGCCTGTTGGAGAGGTGTTTATTATAGAAGAGTAGTGATCTGGTTCTACTCCACATTTCTTCATGGTTTAAGATCTTCTTGTGTGGTTTGGATATGTTGATCAAATGTGTTCAGAGGTGTTATATCCAAATTTTTAGGTTCTTGATCATTGTGTAGAGAAAGTTGTGTTCACCAGTATGTGAACATTGTATTGCAATGGTGTCTGGGAGAAATAGTTTTGCTGCACATTTCTCTATAGTATGGTTTTTGGTCTCATAGATCTAAGGGTGTGCTTACATTTTTCTTATCTATTTCTAGTCTAAGTTGTTTAAATTTTGGTGCTCCACAAGGTTGGATTCATGTGTGATGATATGTTAACTGGGTGTACATGATAAGTATGTTCTTAGGTGAAAGTTGTTGCAAAGGAATTTATTGGATTTCAAGGTGGTTTATGGAATATTCTAGATTGTGTTCAAGTGATGTATGTTTTCTGTGAGTCATCTTTGAATCAAAGGAATCTTGTACTTAATTTTTTATGTTGTTAACACAGGTTCAACTAACCTTTGGTATTTAGACTAATTACAAATATGCTTGGTTATTATGGAGGAGTGGTATGGCGTATATGTGTATTTAAGTCTAAGTTAAGGAGTGGTGTGGTCTACCTTCATTCCTTTCCACTGCAAGAATGTTTATTTCCAAACTAATTTTAATTTGCATGGTTAAGGTGCACAACTGACCTTGGAGATTGTTTTCAAGGTTGAGGATGATATAAATGAATGTTGAGTTGATGGAGAATTGTGTGATGGTGTGTGTAATGCAAAATTCAGAGTTGTGAAGTGTGAAAGTGTGAAATTTTGTGTGAGCTTTAACATGTTAGCCTATTGGAAGTAGTGAGTACAAGGTGTCTACATTATTTAGAGAGACTATGAATGTATTGGTGATGTTGTGGTGGATCATTTTGTTGCTTTGAGATGGATGTATCATTGAAACATTCTTCTTTCTTATTTTAGTAATTTGGCAACAAGCCCTTCTTTTCTTTTTGGTAGTAAGCCTTTTGCCAATGAGCCTATTGTATTTGATGTTCAAATTAATTTATATTATCAGCTAATCCTCACCATGGTGTTTCCCTTCTTGGATTTTGCACATAAATCTGGTATTCTCATATGTTTGGATGTGTTTACACTACTATTTCTCATGTTGACATTCTACTAATGCATGATAAGGATTTAAGTGGTTATTAAGGGTTTAAGGACTAATGTAGATTTGAATGTTAAAGAGGGTTTTAATTTTTTGATGGAAAATGGATTCAATCCCCTCCCAATTGTCTTGTACATTCAAAAATTGGTATCAAAGGAAGGTTCCTTGGAAGAAATCTTAACCACTTGAGGTAGATCTAGGATGGTGCACAATAAGGAGGCTCCTCTATTTGATGGATCTAACTATACATTATAGAAGACAAGGATGGAAGCTTTCCTTATTTCACTAGGGTTTGGAGTTTGAATTCTATTGAATGTAAATATACCATGCCTACAAATAGTCTGGGCATTAATGATAAGATCAAGTCCTATTAAAATTATGGTAAAGCAAGGTGTTCTCTTTAGAGTGGTTTTTCTAATACTAAACTTGTGAAAGTTATGAATGTTAAAACTGCTAATGAGATTTGGAAAATGTTGGAAAGTATTTATGAAGGAGATGATAAGGTAAAGAAATATAAGATGTAGAATCTAAAGATCGAGTTTGAAACCATGTAAATGTCAAAAGATGAAGACATTACTAGATACATGTAGAAAGTGGATGAATTTTTCAATTCAATCAGAGGTATTGGTGGAACTCTTGATGATGATGATGAGGTGGTAAATAAGGCACTGAGAACTCTACCTAAATCCTATAATCATAAGGTTTCTACTATTGAGGAATTTCAAAACCTAAATAATTATTTTAGAGATTAGTTTCTTGGTACTTTATTTGATTTTGAATTAAGAGAATTTGGTTCAAGTGATTCAAAGAAAGAGACTGCTTTCAAATTTGGTAAAGTAGAGAAGAATGAGGAATCTAATCCAGATGAATTTGATGAGTTGGAAGAAATATTTGTGAGGAAAGTAAAAACAACGCTAGAAAATTTAGAGGTGAGTTACCTTTCAAATGCTTTAACTATGGAAATATTGGCCATTATACTTCAAGTTGTCATTTCAAAGCTTGAAAAGATAGACCTAAGGAGAATAAAGGAAAATCATATAAGATAAACTATTATGTTAGAGAAGATTCCACTATATCTAATGAGGAATCTGATTACCTTGATTGTGAAGATGATGAATGCTTGTTCATGGTTCTAAATGTTGGAACTAATTCTGCTAACTCTGATAGATGTATGAAGGAAAGTATTCCCTAAATAGGAGCAATGGTGACTGTTGTTCATGCTAGGGAAGAGAAGAATAATTTGATCATTTATAGTGGATGCTTAAATCACATGACATGTGATAAGAGTAATCTTTTTAATCTTGAAAAATTTGAAGGTTGTTTAGTTAATTTTGGTGATGATACATCTATTAAGATATGTGAAAAGTTTCAATCAGTTTTGATGAAAAGCATAATATAGATGATGTTCTTTATGTTAAGGGACTATGACATAACCTTTTGTGTGTAGAACAGATGTGTAGAAAAGGATAAAATATTTTGTTTTAGGACAATGGTTGTGAGATTAGAAAAGGCTCCAGTATTGTGGTTGCAATAGAAAGAATGAAAAATGGAATGTTTATCATCTTAAAGGTTCCAATGGTATGTGTTTTTAATGACTTAGATCAATGAAAGTTGGATGTGCATAGAACAATGTGTCATATGAATTTTGATAGCCTAGTAAGGATAAGTTCAATTCAAGGGTATTTGTAGGATCATCATGGAAAAAAATAGGCCCTTCAAGGGCAAAAACCAAAAAAAAATCAGAGTTAGGCAAATTGACATAAAAATTTGAATAAGTTATCTATATTATTTAAAAAAATATATAAGAATAGAATCAGTAGCAAATTGAATGTAGTTTCTAAACTACTAGGTTTATTTTTTAAAAAAATCTATTTGTGAAAATTTGAAATTTCAATGTAGTAGTAATTCAATTTTAGGGAAAAAATAAGAAGTAGGTGTCTGCCTAACCACCCTAACCACAATAAAATGATAATATTTTTTTATAATATTTTATATATAAGTAGAGGACTCATGTCTGATGTGATGCATATTTTTTGTAATTTTTTCCAAGTAAATAATTAATTATGAATTTTTATTACAACTTTTAAAAAATATAAAAACTCATATGTCTAACCGCCTTTAACTTGGTCAAACTTCACGAATTCATTTTCTTTAATCCTATAGTATGAAAAGCATAAATGTGAGGCATGTTTCAGATTAAAAATGTGAAACCGCTTTGAAAGTTATAGAAATTTTTCAATTAGCCTATCAATTAGGACTTTAGTCATAATTCAAAATAGAAAAATTTAAATAATAATTATTTATTAAATTCAAAGTAAAGCATAATTTATATTGGTGGAAAGTTGAGAATCTCCTTTAAAAACCCTTTTCATTTCATCAATTTTGGGGAAAAAGTTGTTAGCCACATACCCTACACACATACCCATCATATCACCACCTTTGGCCCATCATAATCCACACATACCCCTCAAGTTGTGAGAGATCTGCCAAAGATTACAAAGTCTATCAATGTTGTTTCCAAGGAATGTCAGATTGGAAAGTAAGCTAGAAGGAGTTTCAAAGTCAATGAAATATCTTCTATTGGTCCTTTGGATTTGGTGAATACAAACCTTTGTGGACCTACAAGAACATGAAGTTCTCAAGATGACAGGTATTTCATGCTACTAATTGATGATTATTCTAGAATGACGGGTTAATTTTCTCAAAGAAAGATAAAAAACTCTAGATAATTTTAAGGCATTCAAATCTATGGTTGAGAATGAAATAGATATGGAGATCAAATGTTTGAGATCTGATAAAGGTGGAGAGCTCACCTCCAATGAGTTTAACACTTTTTGTGAAGATCAATGAATAAAGAGGCATTTGTTAGGCCCTAGGACTCCTTAGTAGAATGGAGTGGTTGAAAGGAAGAATATGATTATTCAGGAAAGAAGAAAAAACTTTGATGAAAGAAGTAAACCTACTGGAAGTCTACTAGAGAGAAGCAATTGATGTTGTAGTCTACATACTTAATAGAGTACACAAGAAAAAGCAAATAGTTCAAAGACTCCCTATGAGTTATGGTATGGAAGAACCTCTAATTTAAAATATCTTGGAGTATTTGGAATGGAATGTATATCAGGAGAGATGATGAGAGCTTAGGAAAGTTTGATGCAATATTTGATGAAGGTATCTTCCTTGGATATTCTACAAAAATAAAAGCTTACTGATGCTATAGCAAGAGACTAAGAAGGATAGTTGAAAGTATAAGTATCAATGTGGATGAAGATCTACAAAAAATTTTAGTGATGATAGGTGGATATAAATTAGATGAGTCCTCTTGCGGTGAGGAACAAAAGTGTAAAGGTAAGGAAAATGAAGTACGAATTGAAGATGAATAAGCTTCAAAAAGGATCCCTAAGATTCCTAAGTATGTGCAAAAGAATTATTTTGAATATCAAATCATTGGTGACAAAAGAAAAGGTGTATTGACAAGAAGAAAGGTTTCCATGACATAAGAACAAGTAAACTTATGTTTACTTTCCAAATTTGAGCCTAAAATAGTGATTGAAGCATGCAAATATGAATATTGGATCAAGGCTATGGAAGAAGAACTAATGATGATTCAAAAGAATCAGAATTGGGAACTTCTCCCAGGAATAGCAAACAAGAATGTGTTTGGAGCTAAGTGGATGTTCTAGAATAAATTGAATGAGAATGGAGAAGTTGTCAAGAACAAGGAAAGACTTGTGTGTAAAGGTTACTCACAAGTGGAAGGAATTGATTTTGAGGAGACTTTTTCTCTAGTGACAAGGATGAAAGCTATTAGGATGTTTTTGGCTTTTGCAGCACACAAAGATTTCAAATTATATCAAATGGATGTGAAGTCTACATTTTTGAATGATGAATTGGAAGAAGTTTACATTGAACAACTAGAATGATTTCAGCTATTAGATAATCCTAAAATAGTCTGCAGATTAAAGAAGGTATTATATGGACTCTGCAGATTAAAGAAGGTATTATATGGACTCAAGCAAGATCCCCGAGCTTGGTATGCAAGATTGGCGTAATTTGTTAAACGCACCAATAGCAGTATGTCGATAGTAATCTTTTCTTTAGGTTGAAGAAAGATTAAATATTGATTGTGGTTGTGTATGTTGGTGGCATAATCTTTGGAGGTAATGAAGTAATGTGAAAGAGATACACAAAAGAGATGTAGAAAAGTTTTGACATGTATATGTTTAGGGAGATGAATTTATTCTCGGACTAAGGCAAAATCAATTAGGATGTTGAAAGATATATTCATTTCATAAATCAAAGTATGTCAAGGAAATTTTAAGAATTTTGGAATGAAGACTTAAGATAGTATGTACCCCTAGCGGTTACTTAGTTGCAAGTTGAGAAAAAATGATGAATCTCCTAAGGTTGATTAGAGCAAGTACAAGTCAATGATTAGAGGAATACTATATCTAACTACTACTAGACCAAAGATCATGCATGTATTCTTTTTATGGAAAGATTTAAAGAAGATCCCAAGGAGTCACATGTGGCAGTAGTGAAGATAATATTCAAATATTTGAGAGGAAATTTGGAACATGCTTGTGGTATGAAAAAGATATAGATTTCTCTCTAAGTGCTTATATAGATGTATATTAGGTAGGTTGTGTGGATGGAAGAAAGAGTATAAGTGGTGGTGCATTCTTTCTTGGAAATAGATTGGTGTCCTAGCTGAGTAAGAAGTAGGATTCAGTGTAATTATCTACTACAAAGGAGGAATATATTGTTACAGTTTCATGTTGCACACAAGTGTTATGGATGAAGTGAACCTTGAAGGATATTAGAGTGGTATATGATGAACCCATTTATATCTTATGTGATAATTCAAGTTCCATTAATATTTCAAAAAATCTAGTAATTCAAGGAAAAAACATATTTCAATCCGGTATCACTTTTTGAGGGAGAAGGTTGTAGAGAATGAGGTAAAGTTGGAGTATGTGCCTACTAAGGATAAATTTATAGATATTTTCACAAAGGCTCTTCCTAAAGATACTTTTGAATATCTCTCAGAGAAGTTAGGGGTTATTTCCCTTTTAAACTAGATGCAAAAGAATATGCATTATTCTACTGAATCTCAAGGTTCATTCATTGTTCTGGATTGATGTTGGTGGCTACCTCTCAGTTGGAGTAGGTAGTGGAATTTTTGGTTGTTGCAATTAGGGGGAGTAAGTGTTTTCTTGTGCACTCCTAAGGGGGAGTGTGTAGAGAAGATGTGAAGAAAATAGAGTACAGTAAAAAGGAAAGGTAGTTGCAGAGTAGCTATTGTCCATTATAGGTGTTTCTCTTGGAGGAGAGAAAGAGTATGTGTTATTTATATCAAAGGGAAAGAGAGTTTCTAACCCTCTTCCATTTACATCAAATTGGGAGAGAGTAAAGTGAAAAAGGAGAGAGAAAGTTAAGCTTGAGAAAGAGAAAGTGTTGGACAAAGTTGATGCTTGTGTAAGGGGGAACAGTGTACACTATGGTGCAATATGTGTTTTGGTAATTAGAATTGTTATATTTTTGTTGGTGTTTTTTCACATCATGTGTTGTCATCAATTAAAATGTTGGAGATTTTTTCAACTATGTTTAGTTTGTGTTGTCATTGATGTCAACAAATCTATGTTGTTGCATTGATGTCAACCTTGGTGATGTTTTGATTTGTTGCATTATATTGTCATTAGTAGTACCATTGGTGTCAACCTCTTGTGTTGCTTTGATGATTGAATGTGTGGTTCAGTTAAAGGTTTTCCAAATGGTGAGAATGTGTTTATGGTGCTTGGTTTCCAAGTGATTTTGAGAAAATTTGAAAAAAAGGAGGAATACAATGTGTTGGAGAGGTGTTTAGTGTAGTAGAGTACTATCCTAGTTTTTCTCTACTTTTCTTCATGATTGAAGATCTGATTGTGTGGTTTGGATATGTTGATAAAAGGTTTTTAGAGTTGTTATAAATAGAGTATTAGCCTTTGGATCATTGTGCAGAGAAATTTGTGTTCACAAGTATGTGAATAGTGTATTGCAGTGGTGTCTAGTAGAAATGGATTTCCTCTACATTTCTCCTAGTATGGTTTCTAGTCTTGTGGATCTAAGGGTGTTCTTACATTGTTCTTATCTATCTTTAGTTTGACTTGTTCAAAGTTTTGTGCTTTGCAAGGTTGGATTATTGTGTTACAGTATGTTAACTGGGTGTGTAGGATGAGTATGTTCTTTAGGTGAAAGTTGTTGCAATGGAATTTTTTGGATTTTAGGGCATGCATATAATATTATAGATTATTTTCAAGTGATGTATGTTGTTCACGAGTCATCTTTAATTCAAAAGAAGTGTGTACTTAATTTTTTATGGTATTAAGATAGGTTCAGCCGATGTTGGGTGTTTAAACTAATTGAAAATATGCTTTAGTGATTGTGGAAGAGTTGTATGGTGTATATGTGTATTTGGGTTTGAGTTAAGGAGTGGTGTGGTCCACCTTCATTCTTTTCCACCACAAGAATGTTTAGTGCCCACCTAATTTAAATTTGCATAGTTGAGGTGCACAACTAACCTTGGAGATTGTTTTCAAGGTTGAGGATAGTATAAATGAGTGTTGAGTTGATGGAGAATTGTGTAATGGTGTGTGTAATATGAAGTAGAGAGTTGTGATGTGTGAAATGTAGTGTGAGATTTAATGTGTTAGACTACTAGAAGCAATGAGAAGAAGGTGCTTACATTCTTCAATGAAGTTGTGAAAGTACAGTGATGTTGTAGTGTATCTTTCTATTGAGCTTTGAGATGGATTTCTCATTGTAACATTCTTATTTATTCTTTATTGTAATCTAGAAGTGAGCCCTTTGTAGTGAGCTCCCTTCTTTTGTTTTGAGTATTGATTCCTTTTTTAGTGAGCATATTGTATTCGATGTTGCAAATTACTTTATATTGTGAGCTAATCCACACCATAGTTTTTCCCTTCTTTGGTTTTCCATATAAATTTGGTATTCTCATGTGTTTGGCTATGTTTGCATTATTGTTTCTCATGTTTACATTTTGCTAATGCATGATAAGGATTTAAGTGGTTGTTAAGGGTTTAAGGACTAATGCATATTTGAATTTTAAAGAGGGTTTTAATGTTTTAATGGACAACTGATTCACCTCCCCCCTCTCAGTTGTCTTGTGCATTCAACATAATAATGAAGTCCCCCATCATGTGCACTAATTTTCCATATCTTTAACATACAACCTTACATTGGTGGAAACCATTCCCTCTCCTCTTTACACTTTGTACCTTTATGGCTAATTTATTCAAGTTAGAGATCAATGGAACAATTCCATCCCCCATACCATTTGCACTTTTCTCTACATAAAGGATCAATATTAATTTACCTTTCTCATACCATTTTACTTTATGAGCTTCATTTTTACACTTTGTACAAATATGGATATTTAGCTATCCATGTGATTTTTTGGTCACATCAATACATATTAATTAGTTTAAAACCTTCATACTTATTGATTTCATGTGATTTACATCATCACTTATATCATAAATTGTATCATGCAATTCTAGACTATCTTATTTGGTCATGCTACTTTAATTGTCAGATCACATTGACATATAATTTAAGCTACATTAGCAGAGCATTTTATATCCATCATTTTCCATTAAATAGTCAGTTTTACTTTACCTTTATTCTATGGGATGCAACATTCCTTCCCCTATACATATTTTCACTTTATTAAATCATCATTCCCATGAGGGGCTTCTTATTTGATAAAATATTTTACACATATATATTACATTAGTGTTCTCACATGAACCATTTGATCTCACTTGGTAGCATTGATCATTTCCCTTTATCACAACAAGGGTAATAAACCTTCCTTTTTATCATATTAGGATCATTGATCATTCTAATTTGGGAGCATTGTGCATCCCTCTTTATTACACTTGTGGTGAAATCAAGCCTTCCCATTTGGAAGCATCATTCATTCTCTTTACACATGATATCTTTGTGGTCATATTTTCATGTATGGGAGCATCAAGCTTCTCCTTTATTATGGTATAATTTAATTGCACTTATATGGTTGTTTTGGGTCATTAAGGATCACACCATAAAAAATTTCTTACGTTCGGAGAAACATTATTATCCATTGATATCATATTCAACCAATGTATTTATCATGCTTATCCTTCAAGGAACGTATATGACAGTTACATATTGAGAATCATTAATGTATATCTTATATGATTACATAACAATACATGATAATTACATGGTTGTATGATTAAATTTACTTTTTATGTGTCATTTTCCCTCTCCTAAAAATTACTTGCATCTTATGGATACAATAAATTTTCAAGTAGACTTATCTTTTGTTATTATTCTCATGTTTAGATATATAAATAGTTACAATTTCTTATAGAGATTTATCTTTTATTCTTATAGTGATTATATGGAAGGTGAACATTAATGATCACATCCTCATAAGGCTAATTACTTTATATGGACCCCATAGTGATATCCTTTGATTGTTTGAGATATACCTACATGCACATTTATGAATGCTACATACTTTTAGATGCATAATCATTCTAGGATTCACATGCACCTTAAAATGGAGGAAAAATGTAATGGTTGAATTTGTATAATCATGTTGTTTCCCATTTAGGTTTGTGCTTATTTTAAGGAAGTGTTGTTTTTCATGATTGGTTTATAGTCATAAATGTCTTTACAATTACAAGCTCATATCACCTAAATTCAAATTTAGCTAACTTCCTTTCATTACCTTTCCCACCTAGGGCCAATTAATCACAAATTTGTGCAATTTTTTTTTTTATGTCATTTTATGTAAAGACATTCATGCATTCTTTCTAATCATATATAAATCTTTAAGTAGGCCATTGATGAGGGCTTAAACCCGAGACAATAAAATAACCCACAAACAAGAGAATAATTTTATTATTCAGAAAATGGAGCTTCTTACATGCAGAGGATCTCAAATCCCCAAGTTCTACAACATATACAAGCTACAGAAAGCTATAGATTAACCCTTTCGCAATATGCGAGCTTGTCCCCAAAAAGTTACCCAAAAATTAGAAAACCCGCCCATAAATAGAGCTCCTCATTAGTTTGGAGCCAAAACAACATTCAAATTGAGTTTAGGCGGTTTGGCGCCGAAAATTTACAACAAGAAGTTCAAATTTGGAAAGGGCATTTGCAATGGTAACTTCTAGAAAGTGCGCCAACTTCGTGGGGCCATAACTTTTGATCCAGGACTCCGATTCGCGAACCGTTCAAACCGTTGGAAAGCTCTCGAAGTCAAGAACGCGCTCGAATTCCGCTATGCCGATTTCGGCAAGTTTCGGGGCCGATCCGGAAGCTCTAAGTGCCTCAAATCCCACTCGGAAGATTTTCAGGTGCAAATCTGGGCAACAAAAATTGCAATATCTTTCCACCCAAGAAGAGAAAATAAAAACTGTGAATTGGGAATTTTATTATGACGAAAAGGGTATCCAAAAATGTAAAAACATCTGAAAAATGATAAACTTGAAATT
>VDFB02021899.1:0-16143 GCA_007258455.2 Sequoia sempervirens | reverse complement strand
CCAAAATCGAAGCGAAAGAGGGTCCCTGCTTCTAGAGGGGCGTGTGTGCGAAAACTGCACAACAAACCAGATCGATCCCTTAAGAGTCCAAAGTTCAAAATGGTTGCAAACTTCACATGTTGTTACTTGGATACCGTTATACTTAGAAACTTCTTATCTAATCCTATGGGATTGCATTGGGCCCCTCTCCAATAACCTCTCTTAGTTTTTGCTATCTCATAGGAATTTTCCTATGGTGGTGAATTTTCACTAGGAGAAAAAGTTGTCAAATGCAAGTAGTGCAAAGTTGCAAAGTGGTACAACTTTCATTCTGCAACTCGTGTGACCAAACAGACTATTCCAACGTGTTCAAATAGATATGTTTAGGCTATGAATGGCCTCTTTTCCAACCAAACATGCAGAATTGCTCTGAGCTACGTTCAACCAGATCGATCCCTTAAGAGTCCAAAGTGCAAAATGACTGCCAACTTTAGCATGCTATTACTCAGATACCATGATGCTTAGAAAATTCTTGTCTAATCCTATAAGATCGCATTGGGCCCCTCTACAATAACCTCTCTCAGCTTTTTCTATCTCAAGGAATTTTCCCATGGTGGCTTAATTTCTCACTTGGGAAAAAGTTGTCAAATGCATGTAGTTGAAAGTTGCAAAGTGGTGGAACTTTCGTTCAACAACTCATGTGACCAAAAAGACTATTTCAACAAATCTAGATGGGTATTTTTATGCTAGGAATGGTACTTTTTTGCACCCAAACACACATAATCACTTCGAGCTATGTTCAACCTACTCAATCCCTTAAGGGTCTAAAGTGCAAAAGAGCAACAATATTTGATGAGCTATTACTCAAAAACCATGATGCTTACTTAACACTTTTTTCTAAGCCTGAGATCAGCTGCTGGGCCCCTCTACAATAAAATTCCTCTCTTTTTAATTTCAAAGTTTTTTTCTCGTGGTGTCTAGTTTTCACATGATGGAAAAAATGTCAAATGCAAACAGTGCAAAGTTGCAAAGTGGTGCAACTTTCGTTCTGCAACTCGTGTGACTAAACATATTTTTCCAACGCATCTAGATAGGTACATTTATGCTAGGCATGGTCCTCTTCACACCCAAACACACTAATTACTCGAAAGCTATGTAAAAATTGAGTTAGTGTGGGGTCATTTGAGTCAATTATGTAAAAATTACAAAATTGTCAACAAAGTTGTCAAGCAAAAAAGTAAAAATTGCTCTCATGTGGAAGCCCAATGGTCATGGGTGCTTGAAAGGTATTTTTATGCATTTTAAGGAGTTGGTTGAGGTTTATATATGTTGTAAACTCGAAGTTAGTGGTTGTTGAAGAGTTTGAAGAAGAATATCAATCAAATATCTATGTTTCTTTGTTAATTTTTGTGCATTTTCTTCATTTCCAGCCTATGTACGGGTTTGTACAGTAGGATTTTGCTCTAAGATGATCTGAATCTATTGTAGAATGATTTTAGCTTTGATTTGAATCCATTCTTGTGGAATTCTATTAATTTCCAAGCAACTTAGAAGTAGATTTCTGAAACTAGTCTAAACTTGTTCATACAAGGGTTTGAATGTAATATGTTGAAATAGGTCATTCCACCTATTGTTCAGGTTGTGTCTCGGTGGAATGGGCCTAATGTAAGTAGGATAGGGAGTAGTAATAAGAAAATAGAATTGGTAAAGGCATTGGAAGATATTACTAATGCTACCCTTGTTGAAAATTTAAAATTTAGGCCTTAAAAGCAAGGCTAGAAGAGGTGAAAAGAAGAAATTGCTTCAAATTAAGTTAGAATTGGTTGGAAATAGGGTGAGGTTGTGGATTTTTATGTGTTCAAAATGTATACAAGGATAAGGGAGGTTAAAATTATGTTATGGCATGATGCCCTAGTTGGGAAAAGAGGGATTTTGAATGAAAAAGAGAGGTTTGAGGGAGTAAAAGTGTGTAAAGTCAGGGGGCAGCATAATTTGGTGTTCAATTAAGTTTTTTTAGGAATAATGAAGAGTATTGGAAGATTTTTTGAGGTTGTATGAGATCTAGATATGGGGTTTTCAATAAACCCTAGTGAAATTTGAGAAAAGTGAGGTTTTAGAGGATAGTGGGGTTAGAGGGCCAATCACGCCCTAAAAAATGTAGATTGTATGGATTTGTAGACTAGTAAATGCTTTCCAATGGTGTTTTTCAATTGTAAGAGTGATTGAGAGGGTGTTGCTTTGTTAAATAGACCTATTTGGGGGTCTAGGACAACATTGAAGCACTAGGTTGAGGGTTTTGTTTCAAAAGAGTCTCATGGGATTTTGAGGCATGTGAAAGTATGTGTTAAAGGGTGTATGAAAAGAATGAGGGTTGGAGAGATTGTTTAGAAAATTTGAAAGTTATGTCAAGAAAGGTAGGTCTATTGACCTACTAGAGAGACTAGGTGCAAAACTAAAAATAAGCCAAGATAGTGATTTGGGGGAAGAAAAGTGGTTGAAAGTTCGTTCTATGGTGAAAGTGGATTGAAGGCCTCCCTATCATTACATCAATCATCCTCAAGTCTAGCAAGAACAAGATGTTTTTCAATTATCCTCCTTGCCCTTACAACAATATACAACCAATTGTAAATGCGTACAATGGTGGAACTTTGAAACATTTTATTTTTCCTCAAGTAACAACTTTGGTTGTGAAGCATTTTGTCATTTTCATTTGAAATGATTTTCTATGCTTGAAAATTGGAGTCTAAGAGAAACAAGTGATTCTCTCACATACATTTATTATTTGATGTGATAAATAAAGTTTCCACCGTTGAGTCCATTTCTTATTTGTATTATAAATTATAAATTGCCTTCTCCTGAGTCCATTTCCTATACAAGAAATAATATTGCAAAAAGTTGACATATAAATCTTTCAATGTGTTTATAAGGTGATGGATCAAGAACATAACAATTCATTTTGCACTATGAGGACTATGCTATGAAAATGTTTAAAGACTATTCAAGATAAATGTTTGTATGATAATGTGTCAAGAAGTTAACCACTTCATCTACTATGAATATTATGTTTTGCAAGTGTTGTGAAGATTATGTATCCTTTGCTTAATTGAGTTGTTCCAATCAAAGGATTAAATATATTGGAATATTTTTATGAATCATTTCATGGAATACCAATTGAAAACATGTTTTCTTGCTTTTAGATAAAGTTTTTTAGCATCAATCAATTAATATTCAAGACAAACCATGAAGGAAAAAAATGATCAATGATAGGGCTAATCAATTAATAAGTATACACATGAATAAGTCAAGCATGTACATGTGTATAAGGGAAGAACAAGTACTCAAAAACACGTAAGCTTTGAAGTATACACATGGATACATAGTATACACAAATTAAGACAAAGTATATGCATGAATACAAGGTATACACATGAAAACACGTAAGTCCCAAAGTATACATTCGAATACACATAAGTCACAAAGTATACACGTAATTTTTAAAGTATACACTTGAATACACGTAACTCATATCTACTAAACCATTGATTTATAATGCAAATATGGAAACCATCAATAAAAAATATTTATATTAACCAAATAGCCATGTAGGCATACATCAATATATGTCGATATAAGTATAAAATATAGGTACAAAATAGCCATATAGGCTTACGAGAATGCCATATAGGCGTACAATGTCAAATATATTCAATACCAAATATGTACAAAAATGTCATATAGGCATACAACAAAGGGCTCAAAATTCATTTCTCTCCATGCTCCCGAAATAAACTCTTTCCCTTTGCTTGTTGATCGAATGGTGATACATTTGTCACTCATTTATGTTGTTGCACCGAAAGGAATGCTCCCTGCGGTTCCTCCTAGGGTTTAGTTTTTGGTCAAGTCTTATCCGTTATAATAAGAAGCAAAGATACATTTAATATATAGAAATTACATTATAAAAATAATATTTAACAAAATAATCACTACCGCCATCTAATGATCACTCTCCTCGAGGGAAATATTCCAATGCCCATGTTGAGGCTAGTTGAAGCCAGATAAACCATCCAAATAGAAATTAAAACATGAATCAATAATGGTTTGATTTTTCACTAACTAACATCTATAACAAATCTAATGTAAATTGAAATTTAGTAATTTGGTTCGATAATTCTCCTCACGAGCCATCGAGGATTCTATAGTAGATGTAACATCATCTCCATTTCCCTTTGTCATATTCGAAGGTGTTTCTACTTGCAACATCTAAAAATGAAACAATAAATTATTCAATCACAAAAACTATAATAGTGATCCACGTCATGACCTATAATGTATGAGATAATGAATAAAATTTTGAGTACTTATTAAACTATATATTTCTGACTATGATGCTTACTATTTCCCCTATCCATATCTTGTTCGAAAGCATGTGTTTTTAGGCTTTTACCCATATCAGCAAGCTAGTGAACTATTTGATAAATGCTTTTGGTGACATGTAATGCATAACTATGGTGGGAATAGAGAAGCGTAGGTGAACCGGCTTGAAAATGCCTCCTTGTGCTGTTCGTGGTGATGGAATTCCATTACAAACAAAATGGCATTCCATCACCATGAGACCACATTTCTTTTAGGAATTTTTCCAAACAGTCCATTCCCTCTGGCTGCATTATTACTATTATGCTTTGATAGAAATTTTTCCAAGCATCCATAGCTTCCAGCAGCAACACCTATTTTGTGGGCTTTTGTTTCTCATAGTAGCAAAGGAAGTGAATAGTTTGATAAAATGCTTTGGTACACATGTATGGAAAATGTGTATCATAGGAAAGGTGGTGAGCTATTTGAAGAAATGCCTCGAATGGGATCTCATGGTGTATTAAACGGTATTCCATCACTGATGAGATCAGAGATTTCCTTTGGAGGCAGCATTTTTCAAACTACTCATTTCCTTGTCTATGCTATTCGTTACTACTATGCTTTGATAGATTTTTTCCAAGCATCCATAGTTTATTGGAAAGCACCTTTTTAATCTTTTAGCCATAGCAGTGAGGAAATGAATTGTTTGATAAAAAATGCTTTGGTAGAAATGTATGGAGGGCTGTGGTAGTGATAGAGTATGATGAGCTATTTGAGTGCCTCAAAGGTCCTGGTCTCATGGTGATGGACATCAACATGAGACCTGATTTCTTTGAGGCATTTTTTTCAAACAACTCATTGCCTTGTCTATGCTATTGCTTTTACTATAATTCTTTCATATATTCCTTCCGCTAATCCATAGAATAGACAAGGAAGTGAACTATTTTGAAAAGATGCCCTAGTAAAAGTGGTCTCATGGAATGCTATGACAAGCAAAATGTAAATTTGGAAGCTGATCCTACTTATTACTTATGCTAAGTGAAGTAATTGCATCACTACTTATGTTGACTTTCTAAAAACTATATTGTAGTTGAAATTTTGTCATCTATCAACATCTAGTTATTAGTTATGGAATGTGAAGTAATGCTTTGAGTTTGAAAGATGTGCAATGCAACGTAATCAACGATATGAATATAAACTACACAAATCTATTAAGTACAATTCATTAGTTAAACTCTTTTATTCTATTACTTGCATGTAGGTTTGACTAAATCCATTGGCACTGGGAGGTGTTCCCTTGAAACCCCCAATATTATCCTATTCACATCAAAAATCAAGCATATTAGAATACTATCTCATAAAACAATGCCATTAACATGTAATAAATTTTATAATTGTTTACTAGTTGCTTACACTTCAAACAAGAGGGTGCAGTAGAGAAAAAATCAGGTGTGGGGCCAGTGTATCTAGTATCAACACTGTGACCCCGCAATTTTATTAAAATCATAAAACTAAACTAGTTAATCTTGCATTTCAAAA
This sequence comes from Sequoia sempervirens, assembly GCA_007258455.2. Classification (NCBI taxonomy): domain Eukaryota; kingdom Viridiplantae; phylum Streptophyta; class Pinopsida; order Cupressales; family Cupressaceae; genus Sequoia; species Sequoia sempervirens. The sequence goes on along the minus strand of VDFB02021899.1, from coordinate 10,275 downwards.
TTGAAATTTAATAAATTTAATTTAATCAACATGCTAACTTTTACCTCAGTATCAATGCCATAGGCCACATGCAAAATGTCAGCTGCCCTTGCCATCTCCATAGTTGTAGACAAATCCTATGTAGCAACCCCCTGAGTGTTAGTGGGGTCATATGAACAAGTCACCCCGGAAGATTTACACAAATAGGATCAAACCCCACCACTCGAAGACTCCCTTGGATGACACTGTAGAATAGGGTTGGCATGCTAGATGACACTCTAGGTCAAAGAGTTGATGGCCTGCAAAGTCTCTACGTTAGTACTCTCCTTTGTGACGGAAGGGATGATGATGTGCTCATGAGGCGACCTAGCTAGGAGGTTGCCCCTGCCACGAGGGATCCTCTATTGTGCACTGGGTCTATCTTGAGCCGACTCCCCACCTCTCCCCTAGAAGTCCCTCATATCAAAAATAATTTGGGATTTTGTCTAAGATGAACTCACAAAGAGAAGTTTCCTAAGGAAATATTGTAAGATTCTCACAATTGTTGCATGGTGGGTCATCAAAACCATGTACCACCTTATCCCAAAATATTTCCTAATCTCTTGGTGTGGTAAGTACACCACGAACAGGAAACCTCGTGATTCGTGGAGAGATTTTCATTTGACTGCAATGCTGAATAAATGCACACAATCACCTTTCTAATTTTTTTAAATCTTACATCTCTTTATATGACAATTTATCTTGGTAATGCTTCTCCTAGCCACCTCCTATCTTGCAAACCAGTTAATTGTTTATTGGTTGAATCTACATGTTTTAACATTTCTTTCAATGAAGTTCCTAGTGTCATTCTTTCCACAGTTGAACCATTTGGATTTTTCAACCTCTTGATTAAATCCTTAATTTGTTTTTTATTGTTCTCAATTTCCCTCATTAAGTTTTGTTGAGTGCCAGGAGGATATTGAGGGATTTGTGGAGGAGATTGAGGTTATGGTTGATTAACTTGAGGATTTTGTTGTTGTTGCTCTTGTTGTGCTTATTTAGGATTTTTTTCCTCTTGTTGTTGTTGTACTTCTTGAGGATTTTGAGGAGGGTTTGCAGGTTGATTAACATCTCCTACAAATTCAAAAAATAAATATAAAAAACAACCTAAAACTAACAAATTCAAAACAAAAAACAAACAATCCTTACCTCTCACACCTCCTCATCGACGTGGAGGCATCCTCATGATGAAACAACAACCATTGATGAATATTTTTGCAAAATACCTCCTCCTAGAATGTGAACACGAAAAAATGGTGGTTTTGGTCGTGAGCAAGAGAAAAAACACAATAAAAATGCAAGAATGAATTCAATTTCCTTTTTTTAATTTTAATAGGTCATAACACGAGCGTGTTATAACATGCTCATGTTATGATTTTTCAAAACTTTTCTAAAAAGTTAGCCACAAATTGGCTATCTATCTTCATGCACCTGCCCTTTTGTCAACTTATCAATCAATCCTAGTCAACCTATCGATCAAAATTTTGTCAACTTCTCAACTTATCAATCAAGTCAATCATCTTGATCAATCAACTCAAACAATCTTATCAGCATCATTGGCAAACACTATCTCTACTGGAAAACACTTTGTGGGTTTGGATTTTGTCTTATCTTTTTTGATTTGTTTTGGGCCATGTTACTAGTTACCTCAAGGATTTCCTATTATAGGATTTAGAGGGATGATGATGGATCATGGACTCTTTTCTTTGCTTGTTTCCTGTGCTTTGTCTTGGAAAAAGGACTAGGATAATTGGGTCCTTAGTATGAGTTAGACATTCCTTGTCTATTGACTTTGTCTTTTTACTGCTTGCCTCTCACAAATGGATACCTTGCACACCTTGGTCTATATCATACCATGGTGTTTATGTTCCCTTTGTGACACTTTTGATTCCTAATGATGATAAATAAAAAGTATGAAAGTTGGTCCCTTGTCATTTGTCGTCTAGCTTTTCATCTCCATCTCCTTTCCCCTCTCTCACACTAACCTCCATCTCTTTTGTGATAACATTTCTTCCTACATCTTGACAGATTCTTGTGGCATACAAAAAAATATTGCATACATAATCATGTTAGGCACCATCATTGAAAGCATTTTTATCATATGTTGCATTAGGTCACATATATTCGCATAAGAAAATACAAAAACATAGAGATCATCCAGATAAAATTAGCATTTTATCAACATATTAGCATCATCATTGCATTGTACATGGCATTGCATCCCATATCACATAGCATTTCATTCCATATCATATCACATTTTACGTCATAATCCGCTTACATTAAATATAACATTGCATCACATAAATATTGCATTTCACATCACATTGCATCCTAGTAATAATAATAGGGCATATCACACCCATATTCAATCATCACATTTTTCATTAATTCGCGTTCGCATGTCATTACATTAACATTAAATTGCATTTACATACTACATTACATTAGGTCATCATCCATACATGTCAGGATAACCTAAATATTCCATTGCATCAATGTATTTGCATATCACATTGCAGCTGTCAAATTAGATTATTTCCATTGCAATCATCACTTGTACACATCATAATAAACATATATCATCATATATGCATTAAACCATCATATAAAATGCATCCATAAACATATCACATTACATGAATCAAATTAGGCCATCCATGTTGCATTTACCATTTATACATTGTTGAGAAGTTGTTGAGATGATTTAGCATTGTTATCATTGATGTCAAAACCTGGGATCCAGAAGGTTGTGCTCTGGATGATATACATAAATGTTATATCCTATCGATTTCTATGATGTTGCATAGTGTGGATGCTATTCTTGATCTAGATATGAGAATACTTCTTTTTGGGACATCCGTGGAAGACAGTTGATGCAAAATGATGAAGACTAATCTTTTGATATTGGCTACTATGCTCAAAGTTTATTATGGGTATCCTTGCTATCCAGACATTCATGTAGCATGTTACAAGTTTTGGTGTGTCTAATTTTTTTTCTCTAGTTGGTATTGAAATTAATGGAAATCAAGATTCGGTCTTGGTTGTGGATTCCCATCGGCTCTGGAATATATTTCATGTAATCCATTGTTCACTATCCTTTGGCACTTATCCTAATCTTATTTATGACCTATTTATGGGTCCCATGGTAACGTGGTAAGGAAATATTTATGTGTGACCTATCCTTGGGTCTGATGCTAGCGTGCCAAGTTTTATTGAATATTTCAAGGTTGTTCTTCAAGATGACATGTTTTGCTAGGTCAACTTACTTTGTTCTAAAGGTACATATATATATATATATAATATCTCTTTGGTTAAAGAGACAAAAAAAAGGGAAGTGTCGTGTGTGCAAACAAAGAAAAGGGTGTGAAGGATTATGCAACATGAAACAGAGAAGGAGGCTAAAGGCAAGTGATAGGAACAAGTAATCAGTAGTGCAGAGGTTGTGCAAGGAAGGTGGGAAAAATATTCTTGACTAGATCTGCTACAGATAGATATTGTGCTCTTAACTGGAACTGACTTTATGCATATGTAGATGCAACTTCATCAATTCATTTTTTTTCAAGTGAGACTATTTTGTTTTTGTATTAATTGGGCAATGAGCCCACCAGCAGTGAGCCTTACCTACAGTGAGCATTTTGGAAATGAGCCCTTGTAAAAATCACCTTAACTGGTGTCACCTTAATCAGTGTTCTATAATTGAGAATTAGCATTATTCATGGTTTTTCCCTTCTTAGGTTTCCACGTAAATTTTGGTGTTCATTATGCATGGTGTTGTTATGTGCTTTCATGTTCATATCTGTTTGATTATTATCTGATTGATATAAGATTTCTATAGATTAATTAAAGTCAAGAAAATTGTTTTATGATAACTAATTCACCCCCCCTCTCAGTTATCCAGACTATTCAACAATTGGTATCAAAGCCCGGTCCCTTGCAGATAGAGCTTAACCACTTGAAGGAGATCTTGGTAGCTTGAAGAATATGGTAGGAGATTATTACTTTGAGGAAGAATTGAAGATAATGCTAGATTACATGGAAAGCACAAAATCTGAAAATGAAGAATTGAAAGAAAACATCAAGGAGGAAAATTCTTGTATCTCAAAGCTAAGGGAGAAAATTCATAATTTCAAAGCAAGACACAGAGAGGTCAACCAGGAATTAAAAGATTAAAAGGAAAGTATTGTGGATTTAAATCTACAGTTAGATGAATGCAAGAAGACTGAAGAAAATCTCAAACAAAAATTGGAAGAAAATGAGAAGTTAGATCAAGAGTTAAGAAAGTTGAAATTAGAAGCAAGAGTATGTGAAAGTAGCATAATTTTGGATCAAATCTTGTCCCTACAGAAATGTCACTAGGATAAGGAAGGACTTGGCTTCTCAGGTGAAAACTCAAATCAGAACATTAAGGGCAAAGACAAAGTAGTCGAAGCTAAAGTGAGGTCTATTGTAACAAGCAAGATCTGGAATTCTAGAACATCTACAAAAAGACCTCTGGTCAAACAACCAAATGCTCAAAGGTACTTATCATTTAATGGATATTTTTTCCATACGAAAACTTTGGACATAAGGTTGTAGAGTGTAGAAGCAAGGAGGAACCAAGTACTCAATGATTTAACTGTCACAAGTTTCGTCACAAAGTCATTATAGAAGCCAATTATCTAATTCAGTTAGAAGGAATGGAATGAATAATCTCTTTCATGGTAATTACCATTTATGTCATGGTTATGGTCACAAAGCTAATCAGTGCAAATCTAGGGTTCACTTAGCTAAGTCGGGACAAAGATGTTACAAGTGTAGTCAACCTAGACATTATGCTAACATATGCAAATATGTTGCTCTAGAAAAGCCTAAAAATAAAAAGAAGTTTGCAGAATCAGATGAATCTAAGAAGAAGACATTCATGGTTTTGAAGAAAAAGGAAATGAGTGTGGAGAACTTCTCTATGGTACTGGATCTTGGTACAAGCTCTATCGGAATCTGAGCCAATTGCCTTGACTCCGGGGGAGTTTTGCAATACATATCCTATCAGTTCCCCCTCTTCGAAGTAATATTGATGTGTTTTCAACATCACTGAGTTTTTTTTGACTGGTGATGTATGATGAAGCTTAATCTAGCTGATTGAAAAGCGAAGTACAATTGATGGCGTCATTGATGTAAGTTTTTGGCAGAAAAATCATCATGAGAAATAAGATAAAAGGTGGAGTTTCAAATCATTTATGAAAGTCTGCAAAGAAGGAGAAGAGGTTTCATTGAGTGATAAAAGGATTTAAGAAGCTAAGCATGTCAATGGAATCTGCATTGGTTAACAGTGAATCCTATGGTGGTATTCCGCTAAGACTGAAGGGAGTAGAGTTGGAAGAATTTTATCATCAAAAGATGAAGGAAATGGAACTAGGATTCAAGACTAATGAATTGCAGAGTGTAAGTGCCCTAGGTATGAATCTATGGGGATAATTTCCCTAGATTTCCAACAAAGAGTCTATCTTGTTCCTGTTGAGTCGATTCAAGGATGGTAGCATCATTTTGGAAAAACCCTATCTGATCACTAAGGAATCCATTGAAGCTATTACTAGATTGTGTAGTGTTAGTGACCTCCCTAGGAAGAAAATGGTGAAATACAGAGACGTGGAACTTACTTGTATTGACAAAGACCCCTGAGCTTTACTAATAAATACCATTTTTTATCCTACAGTAAGGTATGTTGCTTATGGTATCACTTACAAAATATATTTCCGAAATCATAAAGGTTCTACTTTGACTATTGTTGTGTATCTTACACATAAGATGGTGAAGGAAAATAAATAGTTTGACTTGTATAGCCTCATAATGGAAAACTTAACTGAGAATTCCAGAATTTCTTTGGTTGAGATTTATCCCTTCTGGTTTGGGTCTTTGCTCATATGTTTATTATTTTACTTTATGAGTTCACTACCATCAAAGGAGAATGTTAAGTGGAAGTCTAGCATCTCCATTAGAAAGCAAGTTTACAGATATTTAGAATGTATGGAAGATAAAGGAAGTGCATGCAAAGTTTATTTCTCATCCTTGTAGATGGATTTGTGCTTTTGTTTGATAGTCTAGTGCTATGCCTATCAGATAGTTTGAGGAGGGTTCCTCCTCCAGTAAGAAGGAGTTAGAGGCTTTCATTGGTGGTTCCCCTTCGAAACTTAAAAGGAGAAAAAATAACACAAAAGATGTCATCACTATCTCAGAAGAGAAGGAGAAGGAAGAATAGTCTCTACCTGGATCTAACTCTTTCAATCTAGATGAAGTTCATTTGGTGTTGGATGAAGGTGATATGAAAAATATTGGTGAAATGTGGTATGCATGCTCTCCAAACAGTAGGCCTAGAATTGAAGATATTTTTTTTATTATCTGCTCAAAAAGGGTATTACTATTTTAGTTGTTTCTGACTCGTTACCAGATGATTTGGTAGAACTTGTTGAAGAAAGGTTGTTGCAGGAAGGATCGAAAGGTCATAATATCCAAGCTATGATTGAGAGAAGGTGTCTCAAAGCCAAAAAAAAATTATCCAAGCACATTGGTGATACCAGAGAATGCATTAAGGAGATGTCTGACATCTATAGGTATTGTCTCTGGTGGCCTACTGCTGTTGAAAAATGTAGAAGAAGAATTAAAGCTATTGAATTTAAATTGAATGATATTGGAAAGTGTTTTGACTTCTTAAAAGATAAAGATGGAAAAAAAATAATAAGAGTTGGTGAGTTGCAAGTTGAGTTATTGTCTACTCAAAGACAGAGGGAAGATTTGGTTAAAACTTTCTAGTTGGTCAAAGAAATTGTTGAGGTCCAGTTTGATCATCTCTCTGAGATACTTTCTGATGTAGAGGATTGTGAATGATATTGCCTATCTTTGGACTAGTCATTTATGTCATTGACTCTACTAGACAGTTTTTTTGCCAAAATGGTTTCTATTGTGCAAGCTTGGAAGAGGATTCTTCCAACTGTGAGAGAAAGGTACAAGAAATTTTTTCATGTGAAAAGTGTTATTTTCACTTGATTTATTGAATGTTCTTATTTGGACCTTTTCCTTTGATGGAAAAAATGGGGAGAAAATGAAGAGAAAAACAAAAAAAAGGGGTATTGAATTGCTTGAAAAAGGGGGAGTTCTTGGAGTATTTTGTTTGTAGTTCTTGTGTTTTTGAGTTTTTGTTGTTTTTCCATCAATGCCAAAGGGGGAGATTGTTGAGAAGCTATTGAGATGATTTAGCATTGTTGTCATTAATGTCAAAACCTGGGATCTAGAAGGTTGTGCTTCAAATGATATACAAAAATGTTTTATCCTATTGAGTACTATGATGTTACGTAGTGTGGATGCTATCCTTGATTTGTATATGGCAGTACTTTTTGGGACATCCATGGAAGACAATTAATGCAGAATGATGAAGAATAATCTTTTGATATTGGTTGTTGTGCTCAAAGCTTATTTCAGGTATCCTTTCAATCCGGACATTCATGTAGCATGTTACAAGTTTTGGTATGTCTAATTGTGTTTCTCTAGTTGGTATTGAAATTAATGGAAATCAAGATTTGGTCTTGGTTGTGGCATTCCCATCAGCTCCATAATAGATTTCATGTAATCCATTGTTTGCTATCCTTTTTCAATTATGTTAATCTTATGTATGGCCTATTTATGGGTCCCATGGTAACATGGTAAGGAAATATTTATGTGCAACCTATCCTTGGGTCCGATGCTAGCATGCCAAGCCTTATTGAATATTTCAAGGTTGTTCTTCAAGTCGACATGTTTTGCTAGGCTGATTTACTTTGTTCTATGAGTACATATATATATATAGAACATCTCTTTGGTTAAAGAGGAAAAAAAGGGAAGTGTGGTGTGTGCAAATAGAGGAAAGGGTGTGAAGGATTATGCAACAAGAAACAGAGAAGGAGGCTAAAGGAAAGTGACAGGAAGAAGTATTCAATAGTGCAGAGGTTGTGCAAGGAAGGTGGGCAGAAGATTCTTGACTGGATCTACTGCAGATAGATATTGTGCTCTTAACCTTAACTGACTTCATGCATATGTAGATGCAACTTCATCAGTTCATTTTTTGTCAAGTGAGACTATTTTATTTTTGTATTAATTGGGTAGTGAGCATTTTGGCAGTGAGCCCTTGTAAAAATGACCTTAATCGGTGTCACCTTAACCGGTGTTCTATAACTGAGAATTAGCATTCTCCATGGTTTTTCCCTTCTTGGGTTTCCACATAAATTTTGGTGTTCATTGGGCATGGTGTTGTTATGTGCTTTCATGTTCATATCTATTTGATTATTATCTGATTGATATAAGCTTTCTCTGGATTAATTAATGTCAAGAAAATTATTTTATGATAATTGATTCACCCCCCCCACTCAGTTATCTAGACTGTTCAACATACATATCATAAACATTCATAACATAATAAAAAATGCATAATCATAAAGCATAGTAAAACCACCACATCATCATATAGAATGCATCAACAAACATCATAATCATAACATGAGTATCCATCACATAGCATGCCATCATCATAAACATAAAAATATAACACAATGCATATCATCAACTACCACCAAAGTCATACCATATATATCACTCATAATAATAATATATCACAGGTATAATGTCAAGATGTATCCAATAAAAGTGGAGCTCGCAAGCTCAATAACCACATATAACAATGTCCATACAACATGATAAATAAAAGGAAAGTTTCCCTAGCTTGAACTTCCTTGATCTCCTATCCCTGGGGCATCCCTGTCCTCCCTGTGTTTTGTATCACTGGCCCTATGCTCTATGGTAGGATGCCTATCATATGGAGTGGCTCATCTAGCATCTGATGTCTCTCCCTCAGACCTTCTCTATGTCTACCTGCTATGGGTCCTACTAGGATATTTTCTTCGTAAACCACTATCAATCTCAGAAAACATGGGCTCCCTCCTCTCAGGAGGTACCACTCTCTCATACAAATCTCTGTAGTATTGGCCCTGCTAGCCCTAGCATACTCTCGGGCAACATCCAAAACTGACCCACTGCATGTCATTGTAAATTCAATCATCCTTTGGTCTTTCTGTTGGTGATTGATCACTATGAGGTCTCTCTCCACCTAGAAGGCATCCCTCTTGGCCTTAAGGTTGTCTCGCTTAATAATAACTATCCTCAACTCTACCTCTAGTGCCTACACACGTTCCTATAGCACAACTATCCTCTAATCAGTAGTCCCATCATCTGCTTGACCCTTCTCACCTACCTCCTCATCTCCCATGATAATCCTCTCATGGAGGACTCGCCCTGCCTTATCCATCTTGGCCTCCTTCTCTCCTCCTGCCTACTCCTCCTATCCCACATCACCCCTACCTCGACCTCCATATCCTCTAGCTCTACCACCTTTATCGTATGCACCTCTACGTGCTACTCTCCTACCTACACTGCCACCTCATCCACTACCCTCACATCAGACTAATCCTCCTCCATCTCTTCCTCCTCTCTAAAAGGTGGTAGTTGTCTAGCCGCCCATCATCCTACATCCCTCCTTCTCCTATGATAGTCTCATCCCCATCCTCCTCGTCCATCCCCCCCATCATCCCCCCATCCTCCCCCATCTCCTCATCCACCATCTCCTCTACCTCAACCCCTCCTCCCCCTATCTCCTCACAAGCCTCTTGGGCCCTTGTCTCTATGTTCTACTAGCACTGGTTGTTGTGGATCTATAAGAAGAATGGTTTTGTGTATCAACCACTAGGCATCATACTCTGGTGTCATGCCTACATCAGCATCCCCTCCCTTCAACTCCCAATCCAATGTGTACATGGAATCTATCTCTTGCTCAACTATTGTAATGACAATCTGCAGATTCCAAGGATGCACCTCACAGTAGGACCATCCATACTTTGTTGTCCCAAATGGCACCCCCCTACTGCTCACCGAACTGCCTCTAAACCCTCTCTAAGAGATACATCTCAATAATATGTTGTGACTACACTGTCCATCTAATTAGATATCTCAGCTATCGACACCATGGCAAGTGGTCATCCTCATTAATCCATAACTGGAAAGTTGTGTATGGCCTCCAAATAAAGCTAACCAAAGTATCCAAACCATGCCTCCAATACCCCACATCTCCAACATGTGTCTATGTTAATGCTCCTCAATACATATAAGAATATGGAGCACTACCCATGTTGGATGTTGTGGTTGTGTTGCTGATATGTGGTTGTCATTGATGCCAACACTATTGGCATTAATGTGTTA